>JAPZIH010000140.1:22500-39672 GCA_027410445.1 Discoglossus pictus | reverse complement strand
ACTCTCCTGTCTGTGTCCCTCCTGTCTCTATCTGTGTCCCTCCTGACTCTCCCTGTCTGTGTCCCTCCTGTCTCTATCTGTGTCCCTCCTGTCTCTCTCTGTCTGTGTCCCTCCTGTCTCTCTCTATCTGTGTCCCTCCTGACTCTCCCTGTCTGTGTCCCTCCTGTCTCTATCTGTGTCCCTCCTGACTCTCCCTGTCTGTGTCCCTCCTGTCTCTCTCTGTCTGTGTCCCTCCTGTCTCTCTCTGTCTGTGTCCCTCCTCTCTCTCTGTCTGTGTCCCTCCTGTCTCTATCTGTGTCCCTCCTGACTCTCTCTGTCTGTGTCCCTCCTGTCTCTCTCTCTGTCTGTGTCCCTCCTGTTCTCTCTGTCTGTGTCCCTCCTGTCTCTCTATCTGTGTCCCTCCTGACTCTCTCTCTGTCTGTGTCCCTCCTGTCTCTTATCTGTGTCCCTCCTGACTCTCCCTGTCTGTGTCCCTCCTGTCTCTATCTGTGTCCCTCCTGTCTCTCTCTCTGTCTTTGTCCCTCCTGTCTCTCTCTATCTGTGTCCCTCCTGACTCTCCCTGTCTGTGTCCCTCCTGTCTCTATCTGTGTCCCTCCTGACTCTCCCTGTCTGTGTCTCTCCTGTCTCTATCTGTGTCCCTCCTGTCTCTCTCTCTGTCTGTGTCCCTCCTGTCTCTCTCTGTCTGTGTCCTCCTGTCTCTCTCTATCTGTGTCCCTCCTGTCTCTCTCTCTGTCTTTGTCCCTCCTGTCTCTCTCTATCTGTGTCCCTCCTGACTCTCCCTGTCTGTGTCCTCCTGTCTCTCTCTATCTGTGTCCCCTCTGACTCTCCCTGTCTGTGTCCCTCCTGTCTCTATCTGTGTCCTCCTGTCTCTCTCTCTGTCTGTGTCCCTCCTGTCTCTCCCTGTCTGTGTCCCTCCTGTCTCTATCTGTGTCCCTCCTGTCTCTCTCTGTCTGTGTCCCTCCTGTCTCTATCTGTGTCCCTCCTGTCTCTCTCTCTGTCTGTGTCCCTCCTGTCTCTCTCTGTCTGTGTCCCTCCTCTCTCTCTGTCTGTGTCCCTCCTGTCTCTATCTGTGTCCCTCCTGTCTCTCTGTCTGTGTCCCTCCTGTCTCTCTCTATCTGTGTCCCTCCTGTCTCTCTCTATCTGTGTCCCTCCTGACTCTCTCTGTCTGTGTCCCTCCTGTCTCTCTCTGTCTGTGTCCTCCTGTCTCTCTCTGTCTGTGTCCCTCCTGTCCCTCTCTCTCTGTCCCTCCTGTCTCTCTCTATCTGTGTCCCTCCTGTCTCTCTCTGTCTGTGTCCCTCCTGTCTCTCTCTGTCTGTGTCCCTCCTGTCTCTCTCTGTCTGTGTCCCTCCTGTCTCTCTCTGTCTGTGTCCCTCCTGTCTCTATCTGTGTCCCTCCTTACTCTCTCTGTCTGTGTCCCTCCTGTCTCTATCTGTGTCCCTCCTGTCTCTCTCTGTCTGTGTCCCTCCTGTCTCTCTCTGTCTGTGTCTCCTGTCTCTCTCTGTCTGTGTCCCTCCTGTCTCTCTCTATCTGTGTCCCTCCTGACTCTCCCTGTCTGTGTCCCTCCTGTCTCTCTGTCTGTGTCCCTCCTCTCTCTCTGTCTGTGTCCCTCTGTCTCTCTATCTGTGTCCCTCCTGTCTCTCTGTCTGTGTCCCTCCTGTCTCTCTCTCTGTCTGTGTCCCTCCTGTCTCTCTCTGTCTGTGTCCCTCCTGTCTCTCTCTGTCTGTGTCCTCCTGTCTCTGTCTGTGTCCCTCCTGTCTCTCTCTGTCTGTGTCCCTCCTGTCTCTATCTGTGTCCCTCCTGACTCTCTCTGTCTGTGTCCTCCTGTCTCTCTCTGTCTGTGTCCCTCCTGTCTCTCTATCTGTGTCCCTCCTGTCTCTCTCTGTCTGTGTCCCTGCTGTCTCTATCTGTGTCCCTCCTGACTCTGTCTGTCTGTGTCCCTCCTGTCTCTCTGTCTGTGTCCCTCCTGTCTCTCTGTCTGTGTCCCTCCTGTCTCTCTGTCTGTGTCCTCCTGTCTCTCGGTCTGTGTCCCTCCTGTCTGTGTCCCTCCTGTCTCTCTGTCTGTGTCCCTCCTGTCTCTCTGTCTATGTCCCTCCTGTCTCTCTGGGTCTGTGTCCCTCCTGTCTCTCTCTGTCTGTGTCTCTCTCTGTGTCCCTCCTGTCTCTCTCTCTATGTGTTTCTCTCTCTGTCTGTGTCCCTCCTGTCCCTCTCTGTCTGTGTCCCTCCTGTCCCTCTCTGTCTGTGTCCCTCCTGTCTCTCTCTGTCTGTGTCCCTCCTGTCTCTCTCTGTCTGTGTCCCTCCTGTCTCTCTCTGTCTGTGTCCCTCCTTTCCCTCTCTGTCTGTGTCCCTCCTGTCCCTCTCTGTCTGTGTCCCTCCTGTCTCTCTCTGTCTGTGTCCTCCTGTCTCTCTCTGTCTGTGTCCCTCCTGTCTCTCTCTGTCTGTGTCCCTCCTGTCTCTCTCTGTGTCCCTCCTGTCTCTCTGTCTGTGTCCCTCCTGTCTCTCTGTCTGTGTCCCCCTGTCTCTCTCTGTCTGTGTCCCTCCTGTCTCTCTCTGTCTGTGTCCCTCCTGTCTCTCTGGGTCTGTGTCCCTCCTGTCTCTCTCTGTGTCCCTCCTGTCTCTCTCTGTCTGTGTCTCTCTCTGTCTCTCTCCTGTCTCTCTCTCTATGTGTTTCTCTCTCTCTGTCTGTGTCCCTCCTGTCCCTCTCTGTCTGTGTCCCTGCTGTCTCTCTCTGTCTGTGTCCCTCCTGTCTCTCTCTGTCTGTGTCTCTCCTGTCTCTCTCCTGTCTCTCTCTCTATGTGTTTCTCTCCCTGTCTGTGTCCCTCCTGTCCCTCTCTGTCTGTGTCCCTCCTGTCTCTCTCTGTCTGTGTCCCTCCTGTCCCTCTCTGTCTGTGTCCCTCCTGTCCCTCTCGGTCTGTGTCCCTCCTGTCTCTCTCTGTCTGTGTCCTTCCTGTCTCTCTCTGTCTGTGTCCTCCCTCTCTGTCTGTGTCCCTCCTGTCTCTCTCTGTCTGTGTCCCTCCTGACTCTCCCTGTCTGTGTCCCTCCTGTCTCTCTCTCTGTCTGTGTCCCTCCTGTCTCTCTCTGTCTGTGTCCCTCCTGTCTCTCTGGGTCTGTGTCCCTCCTGTCTCTCTCTGTCTGTGTCCCTCCTGTCTCTCTGTCTGTGTCCCTCCTGTCTCTCTCTGTCTGTGTCCCTCCTGTCTCTCTCTGTCTGTGTCCCTCCTGTCTCTCTGTCTGTGTCCCTCCTGTCTCTCTGGGTCTGTGTCCCTCCTGTCTCTCTCTGTCTGTGTCCCTCCTGTCTCTCTGTCTGTGTCCCTCCTGTCTCTTTCTGTCTGTGTCCCTCCTGTCTCTCTCTGTCTGTGTCCCTCCTGTCTCTCTGGGTCTGTGTTCCTCCTGTCTCTCTCTGTCTGTGTCCCTCCTGTCTCTCTCTGTCTGTGTCTCTTTCTGTGTCTATCCTGTCTCTCTCTCTATGTGTTTCTCTCTCTGTCTGTGTCCCTCCTTTCCCTCTCTGTCTGTGTCCCTCCTGTCCCTCTCTGTCTGTGTCCCTCCTGTTTCTCTCTGTCTGTGTCCCTCCTGTCTCTCTCTGTCTGTGTCCCTCCTGTCCCTCTCTGTCTGTGTCCCTCCTGTCTCTATCTGTCTGTGTCCTTCCTGTCTCTCTGTCTGTGTCCCTCCTGTCTCTCTGTCTGTGTCCCTCCTGTCTCTCTCTGTGTCCCTCCTGTCTCTCTCTGTCTGTGTCTCTCTCTGTCTCTCTCCTGTCTCTCTCTCTATGTGTTTCTTTCTCTGTCTGTGTCCCTCCTGTCCCTCTCTGTCTGTGTCCCTCTCTGTCTGTGTCCCTGCTGTCTCTCTCTGTCTGTGTCCCTCCTGTCTCTCTCTGTCTGTGTCCCTCCTGTCTCTCCTGTCTCTCTCCTGTCTCTCTTTCTATGTGTTTCTCCTGTCTCTCTCTCTATGTGTTTCTCTCCCTGTCTGTGTCCCTCCTGTCCCTCTCTGTCTGTGTCCCTCCTTTCTCTCTCTGTCTGTGTCCTCCTGTCCCTCTCTGTCTGTCCCTCCTGTCCCTCTCGGTCTGTGTCCCTCCTGTCTCTCTCTGTCTGTGTCCCTCCTGTCTCTCTCTGTCTGTGTCCCTCCTGTCTCTCTCTGTCTGTGTCCCTCCTGTCTCTCTCTCTCTGTGTTACTCCTGTCTCTCTCTGTGTCCCTCCTGACTCTCTCTGTCTGTGTCCCTCCTGTCTCTCTCTGTCTGTGTCCCTCCTGTCTCTGTCTGTGTCCCTCCTGTCTCTCTCTGCTGTGTCCTCCTGTCTCTCTCTGTCTGTGTCCTCCTGTCTCTTCTGTCTGTGTCCCTGCTGTCTCTCTCTGTCTGTGTCCCTCCTGTCTCTCTCTGTCTGTGTCCCTGCTGTCTCTCTCTCTCTGTGTCCCTCCTGTCTCTCTCTCTCTGTGTCCCTCCTGTCTCTCTGTCTGTGTCCCTCCTGTCTCTCTCTGTCTGTGTCCCTCCTGTCTCTCTGGGTCTGTGTCCCTCCTGTCTCTCTGTGTCCCTCCTGTCTCTCTCTCTGTCTGTGTCCCTCCTGTCTCTCTGTCTGTGTCCCTCCTGTCTCTCTGGGTCTGTGTCCCTCCTGTCTCTCTCTGTCTGTGTCTCTCTCTGTGTCTATCCTGTCTCTCTCTGTCTGTGTCCCTCCTGTCTCTCTGTCTGTGTCCCTCCTGTCTCTCTATGTGTTTCTCTCTCTGTCTGTGTCCCTCCTTTCCCTCTCTGTCTGTGTCCCTCCTGTCTCTCTCTGTGTCCCTCCTGTCTCTCTCTGTCTGTGTCCCTCCTGTCTCTCTGTCTGTGTCCCTCCTGTCTCTCTATGTGTTTCTCTCTCTGTCTGTGTCCCTCCTTTCCCTCTCTGTCTGTGTCCCTCCTGTCCCTCTCTGTCTGTGTCCCTCCTGTCTCTCTCTGTCTGTGTCCCTCCTGTCTCTCTCTGTCTGTGTCCCTCCTGTCCCTCTCTGTCTGTGTCCCTCCTGTCTCTCTCTGTCTGTGTCCTTCTGTCTCTCGTCTGTGTCCCTCCTGTCTCTCTGTCTGTGTCCCTCCTGTCTCCTCTGTGTCCCTCCTGTCTCTCTCTGTCTGTGTCTCTCTCTGTCTCTCTCCTGTCTCTCTCTCTGTCTGTGTCCCTCCTGTCCCTCTCTGTCTGTGTCCCTCCTGTCCCTCTCTGTCTGTGTCCCTGCTGTCTCTCTCTGTCTGTGTCCCTCCTGTCTCTCTCTGTCTGTGTCCCTCCTGTCTCTCCTGTCTCTCTCCTGTCTCTCTCTCTATGTGTTTCTCCTGTCTCTCTCTCTATGTGTTTCTCTCCCTGTCTGTGTCCCTCCTGTCCCTCTCTGTCTGTGTCCCTCCTTTCTCTCTCTGTCTGTGTCCCTCCTGTCCCTCTCTGTCTGTGTCCCTCCTGTCCCTCTCTGTCTGTGTCCCTCCTGTCTCTCTCTGTCTGTGTCCCTCCTGTCTCTCTCTGTCTGTGTCCCTCCTGTCTCTCTCTGTCTGTGTCCCTCCTGTCTCTCTCTCTCTGTGTTACTCCTGTCTCTCTCTGTGTCCCTCCTGACTCTCCCTGTCTGTGTCCCTCCTGTCTCTCTCTGTCTGTGTCCCTCCTGTCTCTCTGTCTGTGTCCCTCCTGTCCCTCTCTGTCTGTGTCCCTCCTGTCCCTCTCTGTCTGTGTCCCTCCTGTCTCTCTGTCTGTGTCCCTCCTGTCTCCCTCTCTCTGTCTGTGTCCCTTCTGACTCTCTCTGTCTGTGTCCCTCCTGTCTCTCTCTGTCTGTCTCTCTCTGTCTGTGTCCCTGCTGTCTCTCTGTCTGTGTCCCTCCTGTCCCTCTCTGTCTGTGTCCCTCCTGTCCCTCTCTGTCTGTGTCCCTCCTGTCTCTCTATCTGTGTCCCTCTGTCTCTCTCTGTCTGTGTCCCTCCTGTCTCTCTCTGTCTGTGTCCCTCCTGTCCCTCTCTGTCTGTGTCCCTCCTGTCCCTCTCTGTCTGTGTCCCTCCTGTCCCTCTCTGTCTGTGTCCCTCCTGTCTCTCTCTGTGTCCCTCCTGTCTCTCTCTGTCTGTGTCCCTCCTGTCTCTCTCTGTCTGTGTCCCTCCTGTCCCTCTCTGTCTGTGTCCCTCCTGTCCCTCTCTGTCTGTGTCCCTCCTGTCCCTCTCTGTCTGTGTCCCTCCTGTCTCTCTGTCTGTGTCCCTCCTGTCTCCCTCTCTCTGTCTGTGTCCCTTCTGACTCTCTCTGTCTGTGTCCCTCCTGTCTCTCTCTGTCTGTCTCTCTCTGTCTGTGTCCCTGCTGTCTCTCTGTCTGTGTCCCTCCTGTCTCTCTCTGTCTGTGTCCCTCCTGTCTCTCTCTGTCTGTGTCCCTCCTGTCTCTCTCGGTCTGTGTCCCTCCTGACTCTCTCTATCTGTGTCCCTCCTGTCTCTCTCTGTCTGTGTCCCTCCTGTCTCTCTGTCTGTGTCCCTCCTGTCTCTCTCTGTCCCTCCTGTCCTCTCTCTATCTGTGTCCCTCCTGTCTCTCTCTATCTGTGTCCCTCCTGTCTCTCTCTAGTCTGCTGTCCCTCCTGTCTCTCTCTGTCTGTGTCCCTCCTGTCTCTCTCTGTCTGTGTCCCTCCTGGTCCTCTCTGGGTCTGTGTCCCTCCTGTCTCTCTCTGTCTGTGTCCCTCCTGTCTCTCTCTGTCTGTGTCCCTCCTGTCTCTCTATCTGTGTCCCTCCTGGTCTCTCTCTGTCCCTCCTGTCTCTCTCTGATCTGTGTCCCTCCTGTCTCTCTCTATCTGTGTCCCTCCTGTCTCTCTCTATCTGTGTCCCTCCTGACTCTCTCTGTCTGTGTCCCTCCTGTCTCTCTCTGTCTGTGTCCCTCCTGTCTCTCTCTGTCTGTGTCCCTCCTGTCTCTCTCTGTCTGTGTCCCTCCTGTCTCTCTCTGTCTGTGTCCCTCTGTCTCTATCTGTGTCCCTCCTGACTCTCTCTGTCTTGTCCCTTGATGTCTCTATCTGTGTTCCCTCCTGTCTCTCTCTGTCTTGTGTCCCTCCTGTCTCTCTCTGTCTGTGTCCCTCCTGTCTCTCTCTGTCGTGTCCCTCCTGTCTCTCTCTACCTGTGTCCCTCCTGACTCTCCCTGT
This sequence comes from Discoglossus pictus, assembly GCA_027410445.1. Classification (NCBI taxonomy): domain Eukaryota; kingdom Metazoa; phylum Chordata; class Amphibia; order Anura; family Alytidae; genus Discoglossus; species Discoglossus pictus. The sequence goes on along the minus strand of JAPZIH010000140.1, from coordinate 32,595 downwards.
CTGTGTCCCTCCTGTCTCTCTTCTGTCTGTGTCCCTCCTCTCGTCTCTGGTCTTGTATCCTCCTGTCTCTATCTGTGTCCCGCTCCTGACTCTCTCTGTCTGTGTCCCTCCTGTCTCTCTCTCTGTGTCCCTCCTGTCTCTCTCTGTCTGTGTCCCTCCTGTCTCTCTCTGTCTGTGTCCTGCTGTCTCTCTGTCTGTGTCCCTCCTGTCACTCTCTGTCTGTGTCCCTCCTGTCTCTCTCTGTCTGTGTCCCTCCTGTCTCTCTATCTGGTGTCCCTCCGACTCTCTCTGTCTGTGTCCCTCCTGTCTCTCTCTGTCTAGTGTACCCTCCTGTCTCTCTGATCTGTGGTCCCTACCTGTCTCTCTCTGTCTGTGTCCCTGCTGTCTCTATCTGTGTCCCCTCCTGACTCTCTCTGTCCTGTGTCCCTCCTGTCTCTCTCTGTCTGTGTCCCACCTGTCCTCCTATCTGTGTCCCTCCTGTCCTCTCTCTGTCCCTCCTTGTCAATCTCTATCTGTGTCCCTCCGTCTCTCCTCTATCACCTGTGTCTCCCTCTGACTCTCTCTGCCTGTGTCCCTCCTGTCTCTCTCTGTCTGTGCCCTCCTGTCTCTCTCTGTCTGTGTCCCTCCTGTCTCTCTGGGTCTGTGTCCCTCCTGACTCTCTCTGTCTGTGTCCCTCCTGTCTCTCTCTGTCTGTGTCCCTCCTGACTCTCTCTGTCTGTGTCCCTCCTGTCTCTCTCTGTCTGTGTCCCTCCTGTCTCTCTCTGTCTGTGTCCCTCACCTGTCTCTCTCTGTCTGTGTCCCTACCTGTCCTCTCTCTGTCTGTGTCCCTCCTGGTCTCTCTCTGTCTGTGTACCCTCCTGTGCTCTCTGTCTGTGTCCCTCCTGTCTCCTATCTGTGTCACTCCTGACTCTCCCTGTCTGTGTGCCTCCGGTCTCTCTGTCTGTGTCCCTCCTGTCTCCTTCTATGTCTGTGTCCCTCCTGTCCCTCTCCTGTCTGTGTCCCTCCTGCCTCTCTGTCTGTGTCCTCCTCTCTCTGTCATGTGTCCCTCCTGTCTCCCTCACTCTGCTGTGTCCCTCCTGACTCTCCCTGTCTGTGTCCCTCCTGTCTCCTCTCTCACTGCTCTGTGTCCCTGCTCCTCTCTCTGTCTGTGTCCCTCCTGTACCTTCTCTGTCTGTGTCCTCCTGACCCTCTCTGTCTGTGTCCCTCCATCGTCTCTCTACTATGTCATGTGTCCCTCCTCTTCTCTCTCTGTCTGTGTCCCTCCTGTCTCTCTCTATCTGTGTCCCTCATGACTCTCCCTGTCTGTGTCCCTCCTGTCCTCTATCTGTGTCCCTCTGACTCTCCTGTCTGTGTTTCCTCCTGTCTCTATCTGTGTCCCTCCCTGTCTCTCTCTCTGTCTGTGTCCCTCCTGTCTCTCTCTATCTGTGTCCCTCCTGACTCTCCCTGTCTGTGTCCCTCCTGTCTCTATCTGTGTCCCTCCTGACTCTCCCTGTCTGTGTCCCTCCTGTCTCTCTCTGTCTGTGTCCCTCCTGTCTCTCTCTGTCTGTGTCCCTCCTCTCTCTCTGTCTGTGTCCCTCCTGTCTCTATCTGTGTCCCTCCTGATTCTCTCTGTCTGTGTCCCTCCTGTCTCTCTCTCTGTCTGTGTCCCTCCTGTCTCTCTCTGTCTGTGTCCCTCCTGTCTCTCTCTATCTGTGTCCCTCCTGACTCTCCCTGTCTGTGTCCCTCCTGTCTCTATCTGTGTCCCTCCTGACTCTCCCTGTCTGTGTCCCTCCTGTCTCTATCTGTGTCCCTCCTGTCTCTCTCTCTGTCTTTGTCCCTCCTGTCTCTCTCTATCTGTGTCCCTCCTGACTCTCCCTGTCTGTGTCCCTCCTGTCTCTATCTGTGTCCCTCCTGACTCTCCCTGTCTGTGTCCCTCCTGTCTCTATGTGTGTCCCTCCTGTCTCTCTCTCTGTCTGTGTCCCTCCTGTCTCTCTCTGTCTGTGTCCCTCCTGTCTCTCTCTATCTGTGTCCCTCCTGTCTCTCTCTCTGTCTTTGTCCCTCCTGTCTCTATCTGTGTCCCTCCTGACTCTCCCTGTCTGTGTCCCTCCTGTCTCTATCTGTGTCCCTCCTGACTCTCCCTGTCTGTGTCCCTCCTGTCTCTATCTGTGTCCCTCCTGTCTCTCTCTCTGTCTGTGTCCCTCCTGTCTCTCCCTGTCTGTGTCCCTCCTGTCTCTATCTGTGTCCCTCCTGTCTCTCTCTGTCTGTGTCCCTCCTGTCTCTATCTGTGTCCCTCCTGTCTCTCTCTCTGTCTGTGTCCCTCCTGTCTCTCTCTGTCTGTGTCCCTCCTCTCTCTCTGTCTGTGTCCCTCCTGTCTCTATCTGTGTCCCTCCTGTCTCTCTGTCTGTGTCCCTCCTGTCTCTCTCTATCTGTGTCCCTCCTGTCTCTCTCTATCTGTGTCCCTCCTGACTCTCTCTGTCTGTGTCCCTCCTGTCTCTCTCTATCTGTGTCCCTCCTGTCTCTCTCTGTCTGTGTCCCTCCTGTCCCTCTCTCTCTGTCCCTCCTGTCTCTCTCTATCTGTGTCCCTCCTGTCTCTCTCTGTCTGTGTCCCTCCTGTCTCTCTCTGTCTGTGTCCCTCCTGTCTCTCTCTGTCTGTGTCCCTCCTGTCTCTCTCTGTCTGTGTCCCTCCTGTCTCTATCTATGTCCCTCCTGACTCTCTCTGTCGGTGTCCCTCCTGTCTCTATCTGTGTCCCCTCCTGTCTCTCTCTGTCTGTGTCCCTCCTGTCTCTCTCTGTCTGTGTCCCTCCTGTCTCTCTCTGTCTGTGTCCCTCCTGTCTCTCTCTATCTGTGTCCCTCCTGACTCTCCCTGTCTGTGTCCCTCCTGTCTCTCTCTGTCTGTGTCCCTCCTCTCTCTCTGTCTGTGTCCCTCCTGTCTCTATCTGTGTCCCTCCTGACTCTCTCTGTCTGTGTCCCTCCTGTCTCTCTCTCTGTCTGTGTCCCTCCTGTCTCTCTCTGTCTGTGTCCCTCCTGTCTCTCTCTGTCTGTGTCCCTGCTGTCTCTCTGTCTGTGTCCCTCCTGTCTCTCTCTGTCTGTGTCCCTCCTGTCTCTCTCTGTCTGTGTCCCTCCTGTCTCTCTATCTGTGTCCCTCCTGACTCTCTCTGTCTGTGTCCCTCCTTTCTCTCTCTGTCTGTGTCCCTCCTGTCTCTCTATCTGTGTCCCTCCTGTCTCTCTCTGTCTGTGTCCCTGCTGTCTCTCTCTGTCTGTGTCCCTCCTGACTCTCTCTGTCTGTGTCCCTCCTGTCTCTCTGTCTGTGTCCCTCCTGTCTCTCTGTCTGTGTCCCTCCTGTCTCTCTGTCTGTGTCCCTCCTGTCTCTCTGTCTGTGTCCCTCCTGTCTGTGTCCCTCCTGTCTCTCTGTCTGTGTCCCTCCTGTCTCTCTGTCTGTGTCCCTCCTGTCTCTCTGGGTCTGTGTCCCTCCTGTCTCTCTCTGTGTCCCTCCTGTCTCTCTCTGTCTGTGTCCCTCCTGTCTCTCTCTCTGTCTGTGTCCCTCCTGTCTCTCTCTGTCTGTGTCCCTCCTGTCTCTCTGGGTCTGTGTCCCTCCTGTCTCTCTCTGTGTCCCTCCTGACTCTGTCTGTCTGTGTCCCTCCTGTCTCTCTGTCTGTGTCCCTCCTGTCTCTCTGTCTGTGTCCCTCCTGTCTCTCTGTCTGTGTCCCTCCTGTCTCTCTGTCTGTGTCCCTCCTGTCTGTGTCCCTCCTGTCTCTCTGTCTGTGTCCCTCCTGTCTCTCTGTCTGTGTCCCTCCTGTCTCTCTGGGTCTGTGTCCCTCCTGTCTCTCTCTGTCTGTGTCTCTCTCTGTGTCTATCCTGTCTCTCTCTCTATGTGTTTCTCTCTCTGTCTGTGTCCCTCCTTTCCCTCTCTGTCTGTGTCCCTCCTGTCCCTCTCTGTCTGTGTCCCTCCTGTCTCTCTCTGTCTGTGTCCCTCCTGTCTCTCTCTGTCTGTGTCCCTCCTGTCCCTCTCTGTCTGTGTCCCTCCTGTCTTTCTCTGTCTGTGTCCCTCATGTCTCTCTCTGTCTGTGTCCTTCCTGTCTCTCTGTCTGTGTCCCTCCTGTCTCTCTCTCTGTCTGTGTCCCTCCTGTCTCTCTGTCTGTGTCCCTCCTGTCTCTCTCTGTCTGTGTCCCTCCTGTCTCTCTGTCTGTGTCCCTCCTGTCTCTCTCTGTCTGTGTCCCTCCTGTCTCTCTCTGTCTGTGTCCCTCCTGTCTCTCTGGGTCTGTGTCCCTCCTGTCTCTCTCTGTGTCCCTCCTGTCTCTCTCTGTCTGTGTCTCTCTCTGTCTCTCTCCTGTCTCTCTCTCTATGTGTTTCTCTCTCTGTCTGTGTCCCTGCTGTCTCTCTCTGTCTGTGTCCCTCCTGTCTCTCTCTGTCTGTGTCCCTCCTGTCTCTCCTGTCTCTCTCCTGTCTCTCTCTCTATGTGTTTCTCCTGTCTCTCTCTGTCTGTGTCCCTCCTGTCTCTCTCTGTCTGTGTCCCTCCTGTCTCTCTCTGTCTGTGTCCCTCCTGTCTCTCTCTCTCTGTGTTACTCCTGTCTCTCTCTGTGTCCCTCCTGACTCTCCCTGTCTGTGTCCCTCCTGTCTCTCTCTGTCTGTGTCCCTCCTGTCTCTCTGTCTGTGTCCCTCCTGTCTCTCTCTGTCTGTGTCCCTCCTGTCTCTCTCTGTCTGTGTCCCTCCTGTCTCTCTCTGTCTGTGTCCCTCCTGTCTCTCTGTCTGTGTCCCTCCTGTCTCTCTGTCTGTGTCCCTCCTGTCTCTCTCTATCTGTGTCCCTCCTGTCTCTCTATGTCTGTGTCCCTCCTGTCCCTCTCTGTCTGTGTCCCTCCTGTCTCTCTCTGTCTGTGTCCCTCCTGTCTCTCTCGGTCTGTGTCCCTCCTGTCTCTCTCTGTCTGTGTCCCTCCTGTCTCTCTCTCTCTGTGTCCCTGCTGTCTCTCTGTCTGTGTCCCTCCTGTCTCTCTCGGTCTGTGTCCCTCCTGTCTCTCTCGGTCTGTGTCCCTCCTGTCTCTCTCTGTCCGTGTCCCTGCTGTCTCTCTCTGTCTGTGTCCCTCCTGTCTCTCTCGGTCTGTGTCCCTCCTGTCTCTCTCGGTCTGTGTCCCTCCTGTCTCTCTCGGTCTGTGTCCCTCCTGTCTCTCTCTATCTGTGTCCCTCCTGTCTCTCTCTGTCTGTGTCCCTCCTGTCTCTCTGGGTCTGTGTCCCTCCTGTCTCTCTCTGTCTGTGTCCCTCCTGTCTCTCTCTGTGTCCCTCCTGTCTCTCTCTGTGTCCCTCCTGTCTCTCTCTGTGTCTCTCCTGTCTCTCTCTCTATGTGTTTCTCTCTCTGTCTGTGTCCCTCCTGTCTCTCTCTGTCTGTGTCCCTCCTGTCTCTCTCTGTGTCCCTCCTGTCTCTCTCTGTCTGTGTCCCTCCTGTCTCTCTCTGTCTGTGTCCCTCCTGACTCTCTCTGTCTGTGTCCCTCCTGTCTCTCTCTCTGTCTGTGTCCCTCCTGTCTCTCTCTGTCTGTGTCCCTCCTGTCTCTCTCCCTGTCTGTGTCCCTCCTGTCTCTGTCTGTGTCCCTCCTGTCTCTCTCTCTGTCTGTGTCCCTCCTGTCTCTCTCTATCTGTGTCCCTCCTGACTCTCCCTGTCTGTGTCCCTCCTGTCTCTATCTGTGTCCCTCCTGACTCTCCCTGTCTGTGTCCCTCTTGTCTCTCTTTCCCTCCAGGCTGTCTCTCTCACCTCAGTCCCCAGCATGTCTGCCGGTCCCTCCCCAGGGAGGAGTTGAGAGCAGCCGGGGGAGGATTTAAGACCGGCAGGGGAGGAGTTAATAGTGGCGGGGGAGGAGTTAAGAGCGGCGAGCGGGCAGGAGGAGTTGTGAGTTGTGCGAGCCCGCAAGCGTGAGCAACGGCTCGAGAGGGCTTGTATGCTCACAACTATATATGTGATATATATATATGGAATAATAATTACTAAATTACTAGATTACTGGACATTCACGGCTGCTTCACTCTTCAATATATATATATATCAATCACATATATAGTTGTGAGTGTACGAGTTGTTGCTAACGCTTGCGGGCTTGCGCAGCAAGCAAGGCCCTCAGTTGCTGGCATGGGGCCTCATTTAATTGCGATTTGGCCAACTGAATAGGGCTCTATTCTATATAAGCACAGAGCATATTTTTTTACAGAAGTTTTTAGTTAGTGAAGAATTTGAAGGTAACAAAACACCAAGAGATAAACACAATATCTCTAACACTGATAAAAAGAGATATATTTCTAAAAAACCTGGAAGCCAAACCTAATAAAATCACACACTTAATAAGATAAGACAAGAGGAAATAAGATCATGCATTGATCCCTCAAATATTATTAATTCACTTATCAAAAGTGTGGAAAATAAGGGATTCAATATTAAAATGTTTTTAAGGAATTACTTCCTACTTCCCTTGATTTTAAAGAGTTTTTAATCGACGTTGTCTCCTAAGAATGTAAATAAAACTTTATTATTTTTGTTTTCTCCAATTCTCTATTTTGAAAAATTAAAGATACACCAAAAAAAAAGCTAATAAGCAAACAAAGGATTTAGAAACGGTTCCTGAAATATCAAATACGTATATTAATAATTAAACAACTTTCCAAACATACACATCTCATTGCCGTCATTTTTTGACGTGCAAGTCGCTAGTATATATATATATATTGTAACGGAACCCATCACTGTTTTACCCTGTTTTATGATTATTATGGTTAAAATATGATCCTACTATATGTATGTTGGTTGATGCTCTGCAGAATATTGTCCTAGACATTTACAGCTACTTGGCATGGGAGATAATCTTGTTACAGCGACTCCGCATAAGATAAAGGAAGTCTATTGTATACAGTGTTTTCATTCTCAGATAAGAACAAAGAAGTGTAATTGAATCAATGTCTGATTGTATCAAAGTTGCCAGGGAGGTGTGACCCACCTATTGTTCTCTTTATGTGTATTGTGCGGCCATATATGGGCATGTGTATTGCCTGTGGGAAGAGATGGGAATAAATATTTCTGCAAAACAAAATAAAGTCAGTATTCATTTGACTCCCAAATTGTGTGTCGTCCAATATGGGAGGTCGGGAATGGTGAGACTGTAGTGCCTCTTGGGTATTTTATCGTATACCAGCGGAGATTTTGGACTGCGTGTCTCAGCTCCGTTACATTTGATGGCAGTGACGGGATTCAAACCTCACAGCAGACCGTTGTTCGGCAGTTACAGCCATTTGGGAAATTTGCTATTTCGTATGGAACCGAAAGGAAAGGGTATGTGAATAGACCCGAACGGATAGTGAATGGAGACAGTCTATACCAAGTTGAAACGGGCCACGCTAAAAGAGCTATTGGAAGCAAGGGGAATTATTGCCAGCTATAAAACCAAAGCTACCCTTTATGTTGAACTCATGGAGGGAGACCGGGCAGCTGCTGCAGCACCTCTTACGGACAGCACATAGAATGAGTTTGGAAGAGAACTCCAATGCAGACTGGCCCATTTCCCAGGTACGCCTCCCACAGAAACCTTGGAAAGGATTATGTTCGAGGTCCACGAATACATAATGGGAAAGCAGCGGGCAGACTGGAGGTCCAGAGAGGGGTCCCTAATCACACCACACATAGTCCCGGGGAAGCCTAAACTCCCGTACCATGCTTTTAAAAACTATGTGGAGACCGAAGACATTGATGGCTACTTGCATGACTTTGAGAGATTATGCCAATTACATGAGATCAACGCCGCCGACCAGGTAACCCTGTTGGTGAGTAAGCTAGCGGGCCGGGCAGCAGAAGCCTACCGCACCATGCCAGACGAGGATAGCAGAGACTACCAGAAAGTAAAGCAGGCGATCCTGGACAGGTACGCAATTACCCCGGAGGCATACCGGCAGCGGTTCCGAGAAAGCCGAAAGACGGAGAAAGATACTCACATGGAGTGGGCGCACCGCTTAACTAGGGCGGGCAAAGGTTGGGTACAAGCCGCACAAGCAACCACAGTGGAGGACATGCTACAATTACTGCTACTGGAGCAATTCTTCCAGGGGTTAACCCCGGATTTACAAAACTGGCTGAGAGATCGGAAACCGCGCATCTTAACTGAAGCCGCCAGGTGGGCAGATGAGTACCAAGATGCCAGGAGGGCACAGCAGGCACAGGCACGGTCCATCTTGGGAGCTGCTAACCGACCGCCCACCATTAACCCCACCCCAGCACTGCGTCCGGGTGGTGGGAACTACCAAACCCCTCCACGGTACAACAATGCCCGATCTTTCATCAGGTGCCACACGTGTAACCAGCCGGGCCACATGCAAAGAGACTGTCCCAGAAACAGAAACCGCTCCACGTGGAATACTCCAACCAATTTCCCTGCAAACCGGGCAGCAGTACACTGCTACCAGAGTGAGCCTCGACAACCTTTCTTCGGGACCCAGTCTAATGAAGAATCTTTGGGCACCCTCCACGAGGTTAACCCAGTACAAGCAGCTGCAGACAACCGACAGGGACACCGCCAAGGGGTACACGTAGAGGGAAAACGCCTTCAGGGTCTGCGCGATTCTGGGGCCACCATAACCCTGGTTCGCAATCACCTAGTCCCCAAGCACCAGCTCACTGGAGAATATGTGGCAGTCCGGGTGGCAGGGGGGGCGATTTACAAAATTCCCACTGCTAAAGTACATTTGGATTGGGGAGCGGGGTCGGGGAATGTGGAAGTGGGCCTCATGCAGGACTTACCAGCTGATGTCATCCTGGGTAACGACTTGGGGGAGCGGACCTACGCTTTTGTTTCTCCGCACCCCGCGCAGGAAGCGCTACCCGTGGTAACACGGCAGCAGGCCCGCACCACCGCATCTTCTGAACACTCTGAGGCTCCGGTAAGTAATAGTACTGACCCACCTTTCATCCCCTGGGCTCCCCCCTTAGAGTTTGGTACTGAAGTAGTCACTGACCCGTCCCTGCAGGTATACCGGGATAGGGTTACACAGAATCAGGCAGGGTTGGAGGGGGAAAGATACGCTTGGGAGAAAGGATTATTGTATAGATATGCTGAGAAGGTAGTAGCAGGATCTGTACCCGTGACCCTCACACAATTAGTCGTGCCCCGAGAGTACAGGCAAGAATTACTACGTATTGCCCATGACATCCCTTTATCAGGAAATCTAGGCGTCAGTAGGACGAAGCATCGTTTGACCCAAAACTTCTTTTGGCCAGGGGTCTCCAAAGATATTCGGCAGTATTGCCAAACTTGTGACACATGCCAGAGAGTAGGGAAGAGAGGGGACCGGTACAAGTCAAAAATGCCCTCCCTACCCATAATAGATGAGCCCTTCAGCAGAGTGGCAGTAGATATAATCGGACCCCTAGCAAAACCCAGCCCGTCAGGGAAGAAGTATATACTAAACGTAGTAGACTATGCCACCCGGTACCCAGAGGCCGTAGCCCTAACTAATATCCATGCGGAGACTATAGTAGATGCCCTAATCCGGATATTCTCTAGAATGGGGTTCCCCAAAGAGATTATCTCAGATCGGGGTACCCAATTCACGGCCGAAGTCACTCATCAGTTATGGAGAACATGTGGGGTGAAACCTATTGTAAACTCAGCGTATCACCCCCAGTCCAATGGGCTCTGTGAACGGTTCAACGGAACATTAAAGCAAATGCTCCGTACCTTCATGGATACCCAGAAGAACTTGGAAAGGTTTCTTCCCCATCTGCTCTTCGCGTACCGAGAGGTACCCCAGGAGTCCACGGGGTTCTCGCCATTCGAATTACTATTCGGAAGGAGAGTGCGGGGTCCCTCATTAGGGAACACTGGGAGGGAACGGTCACCAGTAACGGTACCCCTATCGTCCCATATGTAGTAGAGTTCAGGGAACGCTTGGAGACCCTAATCCAGACGGTACGGTCTAATCTCCAGGCGGCCCAGCAACGACAGCGCAGATGGTACGATAAGGGAGCCTCCTGGCAAGGCCCTTATAAGGTGGTGGAACAGGTATGTGACACCACCTATATAATTGCCCCATGTACAGGAGCAGGCGGTAGACGCATGCTCCACGTTAACATGCTGAAACCCTATCACGAGCGGACCG
>JAPZIH010000140.1:0-15000 GCA_027410445.1 Discoglossus pictus | reverse complement strand
AACCGGCCATGTCCTGGTCCCAGACCTCCCAGCTGCCAACAGCATTGTACCAGCAACGGGGGCAGCACACCACATGGATGCCATCATCCTATGCTGCACCCTACCATGCTGCCCCCCAAGGCCCTATGATGTTGGACATGGGTACCCCTCTTTTGATACACCTGGCCATTCATCATGGTATGACCGCTAGGGCTACAGGCTGCCATCTCAAGGCCTGCACCAGCCACCAATGCAGCAGTGGCCACCCTATTCTGTACCACCCTTTGCTGTGCCTCCCTTAGTGGCTCTACCCTCAGCAGGGGCTCTACCCTCTGCAGCAGCGGCAGGGGCTCCACCCTCAGCATGGGCTCCACCCTCAGCAGGGGCTCCACCCTCAGCAGCAGCAGCAGGGGCTCCACCCTCAGCAGCAGCAGCAGGGGCTCCACCCTCAGCAGCAGCGGCAGGGGCTCCACCCTTAGCATGGGCTACACCCTCAGCATGGGCACCACCCTCAGCATGGGCGCCACCCTCGGCATAGGCTCCACCCTCAGCGGCAAGGGCTCCACCATCAGCGGCCGGTGCTCCACCCTCAGCAGCAGGTACTCCACCCTCAGCGGCAGGGGCTTCACCCTCAGCGGCAGGGGCTTCACCCTCAGCGGCAGGGGCTTCAACCTCAGCAGGTGCTCCACCCTCAGCAGCAGCGGCAGGGGCTCCACCCTCAGCAGCAGTGGCTCCACCCTCAGCGGCAGGTGCTCCACCCTCAGCAGGTGCTCCACCCTCAGCGCCAGGTGCTCCACCCTCAGCAGGTGCTCCACCCTCAGCGCCAGGTGCTCCACCCTCAGCAGGGTCTCCACCCTCAGCAGCAGCGGCAGGGGCTTCACCCTCAGCAGCAGTGGCAGGGGCTTCACCCTCAACCAAAGGATGGAGAAATATGAGGAATGGGCCAGTCGGGAGAGACGCATGTTAATGCGTCTACTCCCCCGCCAGCCCATACCTCTCCAGCCTTCGGTTCTACAACCGCAACCCAAGATGTCTGCCTTCTCATCTCAGACACCATCTACACATGATCCCCAGCCAACTAGTCTAGTGGCACCCCCTGCTCTCACACCACAACGTTGTGGAAGAGGGAGACGGTCCGCGGGCAAGGAGTAGGAGGTGTTAGGATCATCCAGGAAGGCCTCCTGATCACTCCTCACAGAATACTGATTGTTATAGATGTTAACATACTATTGGCTGGCTACAGAGTGTGTACATGTCTGGTTATGTTTAACATTTCAACAATTGTTGTTCAATGTGGATTGACCTTGAGATTAAATGCTGTATTTAATCATAATATTGTTATGATTGATACCTTGTTCTTGTCTCTGTAGGTGTTAATAGCCAAATCTCACAACTATGAAGACATTTTCTTCATCTTCGAGCAGTACAATACCATCATGTGAGTAAACACTCAACCCAGTTCCCAACAGGCATTCGATCAGTGTCATTCACCACTGCAGATGGCTCGGAAATGCAATATATGACGACATATCTCTTCACTAAGGAACATGACTGTGTGAGTTTCCATTATAATGATCAGTGTCCCGGCTGTAGAGTTGCACAGGCCCATTAGGATCTGCGAATCCGAACCAGCAATTCTACATAAGTTTTTATAGCATTCCATCCCATTAACATTATGAAATTGGATTCATTTATTTCAGGTCATCCAAAGCAAACTGCTAATTTCCTTGGTTTGACATCATGATCAATGTGCATGTGTTTAAGGGTAATGGGAACAGTGTAATCTGTCTGGCCTTGGTACCACCCATATACCATTGAGATGTGATATCAGCATGGCACAACTATTCCATGTACATAGTGATAGTACATTTTGCTGAAGGATTGTGGTCACAGTGAAGCATGCCTTGACATACATCCTCAACATATTCCGGGAAGGCTGACTGAACAGGACAGAATTAATATGTTTATTACTGCTCGTAGATGATGTTCATGTTAGTTGGTTTATAGTAGTGTCAAGAGCAAAAACAAAGTACTATAATGACAGCTTATCATTGTTCTAACACCTCCTCTCTATGTTTTCCAGATTCTCGTCATCTATTCATCAATCATCAGTAATGTACGCGAACACACTGTGTGTGAAATTGCTTAGTATCATATGATCCATGTTTTATAGTGTCTGTTTATTCTGGCAACCTTATGGTTGATGTATGCGCATTAATGGTTATTTTGATGAAATGGTGTGTTATATGCTGTTGGTTGCTGTGGGGTCCTGACCACATGTGACCCTAGTAGATGCTATGCATTACCCTCATGATGTTGTCTGTTTCCCCTTCAGATGTCCTCTGATTTGCCACAGCCCCTTGCCATACTGGGATCCGTTCACACCACACCCATGATATTAATGCAAAGTCTTGTCCATTTCTATTTGTGCTCTGTGTATGAAATAAAGTATGATGATGTTATACTGTTATCACTGTTTCTGTGTGTTTGTACCATATCATGCTTTTTAGTTGACAGAATACAGATAGAATGAAGTGTCATTGTTCAATCCATATATCTGTGTGGGTTTACAGAGATATATATTCTACATTAATCTGTACCTTGCCAATATAGATATAGGTGCCAGCCAGAGGGGTGTGAATTCAGAAATCATGTCTATAGACATGCAGGGTTTTATATAATGACTTGAACGGCTCAACTTGAATGATATTAATCTACATTCATTATTCTGTAGTAATGTAAATGCATATTGAACAGAATAGTTACACCCCTAACTGATGGTGATGAGCACATCTGACTTTCAGGGTAATGTACTTGTTACATGGTAAATATCCAGGATTAAACAAACAACATTGACTGAAAAAATAGGTTTAATTGTTCACAAAGCCACACAGTGACAAATTACCACAGGCCTGCTCAGTATCATGGTGGAGGTGGGTAGGATACAGAGTTCCAGTAACACACGGAAATAGGGACATGGGGACAGAATGCAGGCAGGGGGAATGACATTGGTATAGATGATCAGTTGAGGGGGGATATACAGTGAATCATTCAACATGAGGCAATATCAGTTATGTCATTATTAAATATATCATGATAACATCCAATATTCAAATCCAACAATACAGAATATGGAGATATGCTCATGGGGAGAAGTAATCTGTAGTCTTGTGTGTGTGTGTGTGTGTGCGCAACACACACTCCTATGCAACTGCAGAGGTAGAAGTGCTCAATCAGTCAATGATAGAACCCCCATAGGTCATGTCACTGGAAATGGCACTATGAGAGAAGACTCTACATACCTAAGTTTGGACACTCAGATGGGAACCTGACCAGGACCATATCAGTGTGTTCAAACTAATTTCATGTGTTAGCAGAAATCACAACAAACCGGCCAGTTTGACGTGTATTCTGTTCTGTGAATGAGCATCTCTCTTATCTGCTGTTGCGTGTGCATAACTGAAGGTAAACGGAACCTCAATACCAGTTATGTTCCCAGGCTAGAGATACTCTTCCCCATATGTACATGGAGGATCACATCAGGACTGAGGAAGAGATCTAGAAGGAAGTCTGATACAGGCTTCACAATAGTCCAAGTAGAGGAAAGAATGACATGTCTAAAGCAATATAAATCTATGTAGAAGATGTGATATCACACCCGATGCAACGCATGATGACTGACATATGAACATACATGATGCAATGTGACAACAGCACAGTCCTGGAACGTGGGAAAGCTCATCATCATTCCTTGTTCTGTATCTCTATCTTTGTGTGTCACTATGTATCTCTCTCTCTCTCTTTGTGTGTCACTATGTATCTCTCTCTCTCTCTTTGTGTGTCACTATGTACCTCTCTCTCTCTTTGTGGGTCACTATGTATCTCTCTCTCTTTGTGCGTCACTATGTATCTCTCTCTCTCTTTGTGCGTCACTATGTATCTCTCTCTCTCTGTCACTATGTATCTCTCTCTCTCTCTGTGTCACTATGTATCTCTCTCTCTCTCTCTCTCTCTTTGTGAGTCACTATGTATCTCTCTCTCTTTGTGTGTCACTATGTATCTCTCTCTCTCTCTGTGTGTCACTATGTATCTCTCTCTCTCTCTTTGTGTGTCACTATGTATCTCTCTCTCTCTTTGTGTGTCACTATGTATCTCTCTCTCTCTCTGTCACTATGTATCTCTCTCTCTCTCTCTGTGTCACTATGTATCTCTCTCTCTCTCTCTCTCTCTCTTTGTGAGTCACTATGTATCTCTCTCTCTTTGTGTGTCACTATGTATCTCTCTCTCTCTCTCTGTGTGTCACTATGTATCTCTCTTTCTCTCTTTGTGTGTCACTATGTATCTCTCTCTCTCTCTCTCTCTGTGTGTCACTATGTATCTCTCTCTCTTTCTCTGTGTGTCACTATGTATCTCTCTCTCTCTCTGTGTGTCACTATGCATCTCTCTCTCTCTCTTTGTGTGTCACTATGTATCTCTCTCTCTCTTTGTATGTCACTATGTATCTCTCTCTCTTTGTGTGTCACTATGTATCTCTCTTTCTCTCTTTGTGTGTCACTATGTATCTCTCTCTCTCTCTCTCTGTGTCACTATCTATCTCTCTCTCTCTGTGTCACTATGTATCTCTCTCTCTCTCTGTGTGTCACTATGTACCTCTCTCTCTCTCTTTGTGTCACTATGTATCTCTCTCTCTCTCTTTGTGTGTCACTATGTATCTCTCTCTCTCTTTGTGTGTCACTATGTATCTCTCTCTCTCTCTTTGTGTGTTACTATGTATCTCTCTCTCTCTCTTTGTGAGTCACTATGTATCTCTCTCTCTTTGTGTGTCACTATGTATCTCTCTCTCTCTTTGTGAGTCACTATGTATCTCTCTCTCTTTCTGAGTCACTATGTATCTCTCTCTCTCTCTTTGTGTGTCACTATGTATCGCTCTCTCTCTCTGTCACTATGTATTTCTCTCTCTTTGTGTGTCACTTTGTATCTCTCTCTCTCTTTGTGAGTCACTATGTATCTCTCTCTCTCTCTTTGTGTGTCACTATGTATCGCTCTCTCTCTCTGTCACTATGTATCTCCCTCTCTCTCTCTCTTTCTCTTTGTGTGTCACTATGTATCTCTCTCTCTCTCTTTGTGCGTCACTACGTATCTCTCTCTCTCTTTGTGCATCACTATGTATCTCTCTCTCTCTCTCTCTGTCACTATGTATCTCTCTATCTCTCTATGTCACTATGTATCTCTCTCTCTCTCTCTTTGTGAGTCACTATGTATCTCTCTCTCTTTGTGTGTCACTATGTATCTCTCTCTCTCTCTGTGTGTCACTATGTATCTCTCTCTCTCTCTTTGTGTGTCACTATGTATCTCTCTCTCTCTTTGTGTGTCACTATGTATCTCTCTCTCTCTCTGTCACTATGTATCTCTCTCTCTCTCTCTCTCTGTGTCACTATGTATCTCTCTCTCTCTCTCTCTCTCTCTTTGTGAGTCACTATGTATCTCTCTCTCTTTGTGTGTCACTATGTATCTCTCTCTCTCTCTCTCTCTCTCTGTGTGTCACTATGTATCTCTCTCTCTCTTTGTGTCAATATGTATCTCTCTCTCTCTCTCTCTGTGTGTGTCACTATGTATCTCTCTCTCTCTCTGTGTGTCACTATGTGTAGCGGAACCCATCACTGTTTTAAACTGTTTTATGATTATTATGGTTAAAATATGATCCTACTATATGTATGTTGTTTTATGTTCTACAGAATATATTGGCTCAGAATATTAGCCAGACTTTTGCAGACCTAGGCTAATATATAATCCTATTACAGAGATTCAAGAGATAAGAAAGTTGTAAAGGATCCTTGCATTTTCCAAAGTGTTTTCATTCTCTGATAAGAACAAAGAAGTGTAATTGAATCAATGTCTTATTGTATCAAAGTTGCCAGGGAGGTGTGACCCCCCTATTGTTCTCTTTATGTGTATTGTGTGTAGCCAAATATGGGCATGTGTATTGCCTGTGGCCAAAGAGATGTATATATATTTCTGCAATAACAAAATAAAGTCAGTATTCATTTGACTCCCAAATTGTGTGTCGTCCAATATGGGAGGTTGGGAATGGTGAAACTGTAGTGCCTCGTGGGTATTTTATCGTATACCAGCGGAGATTTTGGGACTGCGTGTTCCAGCTCCGTTACATTTGTTGGCAAGTGGTGGAATTGTTCCCACGGTCAGAAGGACAGCTACAGGAGACACCATTCCGTGGAGTACAAATTGAGGGCAACGCTAGTATCCGTACAGCGCCCCTGGCTACAGCAGGATGGAACCAGCTAGTTTTCGGACAGCGTTCCATGATGAAGAGGAGGAGGCGGACGCGGACTACAGGGAAACAGACAGAAAGGAACTCTGGTATGATGCCCTGCAAGATGCCCAATGGCGGCGAGGTGAGAGTCTCCCCAGTGATAAGCAGCGGCTACAGAAGCGTGTGGCGATGCGGATGTATCTATTGGGAGAGCAGCCCCTGGATGAGTGGGTGACAAGACTAGAGACCCTGGTATGGCGAGAGATCTGGCTAGACAACGCATACCAGGCCCTCTGGTGGCATAACGTTCGACTTACCCCCTGGACGGCCGAACACGACTTACCGGAGGGGGATGATTATGATGGCCCGGGTTTATTATGGGATGCCTTGGAGGACGATATTGATCTTGGCAGCACGGAGGGGTCTAGGTTTTGGGACATCTACGACTACCGGATGGGCATGTATGTCTGGGATGACGAAGGCGAGGTGAGCAAAGACATGACCCACCTGGTAACGAGAGAGTGGGAGCTGGAGCAGGACTACCAACACCTGCTCAGCCTTGTGCAGCCCCAAACTACTCGACAAGCAGAACCAGACTTCAATGACTGGTCCTGGGATGACCTCCAGATGGCAGGTAGAGATGGGACCGAGGTCTCTCTACCAGCCCTACAGAGGGCAGAAGGTGTCGTCCTTCCCCCCCAGCGGCAGTGTGAACCCCAGGGGGCAGAAGGTGTCGTCCTTCCCCCCCAGCAGCAGTGTGAACCCCAGGGGGCAGAAGGTGTCGTCCTTCCCTCCCAGCGGCAGTGTGAACCCCAGGGGGCAGAAGGTGTCGTCCTTCCCCCTCAGCGGCAGTGTGAACCCCAGGGGGCAGAAAGTGTCGTCCTTTCCCCCCAGCGGCAGTGTGTACCCCAGGGAGCTGAAGGTGTCGGCCTTCCCCCCCAGCGGCAGTTTGTACCACAGGGAGCAGAAGGGGCCGTCCTTCCTCCCCAGCGGCAGTGTGAACCCCAGGGGGCAGAAGGTGTCGTCCTTTCCCCCCAGCGGCAGTGTGAACCCCAGGGGGCAGAAGGTGTCGTCCTTCCCCCTCAGCGGCAGTGTGAACCCCAGGGGGCAGAAGGTGTCGTCCTTCCACCCCAGCGGCAGTGTGTACCCCAGGGAGCAGAAGGGGCCGTCCTTCCTCCCCAGCGGCAGTGTGAACCCCAGGGGGCCGAAGGTGTCGTCCTTTCCCCCCAGCGGCAGTGTGTACCCCAGGGAGCTGAAGGTGTCGTCCTTCCTCCCCAGCGGCAGTGTGTACCCCAGGGAGCTGAAGGTGTCGGCCTTCCCCCCCAGCGGCAGTGTGTACCCCAGGGAGCTGAAGGTGTCGTCCTTCCTCCCCAGCGGCAGTGTGTACCCCAGGGAGCTGAAGGTGTCGGCCTTCCCCCACAGCGGCAGTGTGTACCCCAGGGAGCAGAAGGGGCCGTCCTTCCTCCCCAGCAGCAGTGTGAACCCCAGGGGGCAGAAGGTGTCGTCCTTTCCCCCCAGCGGCAGTGTGAACCCCAGGGGGCAGAAGGTGTCGTCCTTCCCCCTCAGCGGCAGTGTGAACCCCAGGGGGCAGAAGGTGTCGTCCTTCCCCCCCAGCGGCAGTGGGTACCCCAGGGGGCCAAAGGTGTCGTCCTTCCCCCCCAGCGGCAGTGTGAAACACAGGGGGCAGAAGGTGTCGTCCTTCCCCCCCAGCGACAGTTTACCCTAACCAGGGGAGACACCAATCTCCCAGACGGCGCAGATGGGACCATGGTCTCTGCGCCCACAGCTTGTCCAGATCCCCAACTACCGTCACTGGGACAACCGGAGGAGGGGGTAAGTACAAATTCCCCTCCCCAGCTAACTTCTAATGTGGCCCCACGGTTAACAGAGGAAATGTTAACCCCCACTTACCCCCACGTTTCCCTGGCTACTGAGCCGGAATATGTCCCAAGTACCCCAGCAGAAGAGCTGACAGCGGGGCAGAGTGCAGACGGCCTCTGCCCTCCCTTTGTCCCTTGTACAGAACAGGAGGTCCTGCAGGTTATACCAGCAGAAGAGCTGGCATCAGGGCAGAGTGCCGCTGGCCTCTGCCCCTCAAGTCCCCTCAGCGTGTTGCACCATCACCCCAGCAAAATATCCAGGTACCTGGTTAGACTTCCCCCCAAAGGAGAGATGTGTGACGAAGTGCCCTTCGCCACTTTGGCTTGGAGAGGACTGTTTGCCAGCCTCCTGCCCTGCGACTATGGCCCTGGTACATATTGCCATTTGGAACCAGTGTTCGGCCATACCAGAGTGTAAGTCACTCATTCTGGCCCTTTACATACAGGGGGGTCATTCTGTACTTGCCCTGTGTGAACCATGATACCCCAGATAACTGTGCCATGAAGCCCATTCATATAATGAAAGACTATGGGAAAGACTTTAGCTACATGGCAATTGAACTGTGTGAAGAGGATCTGAGCGCTATTCGGTGGTTTTGTGCGCTCAGATCCCAGCTATCTGGGGATATGGGAAATGTGAGTAAATGTGAATTGCAGTAATGCTGATGGGTTGTCAAACTAGAGCATTGACCAACAAATACTTTTGTCCGGACATCCCCAGGCCGATCCGTTGGGATCAGACCGTGTATGCCGGCTTATGGTCACGGGGGAGGTGTGTAGCGGAACCCATCACTGTTTTAAACTGTTTTATGATTATTATGGTTAAAATATGATCCTACTATATATATGTTGGTTGATGTTCTACAGAATATATTGGCTCAGAATATTAGCCAGACTTTTGAAGACCTAGGCTAATATATAATCCTATTACAGAGATTCAAGAGATAAGAAAGTTGTAAAGGATCCTTGCATTTTCCAAAGTGTTTTCATTCTCTGATAAGAACAAAGAAGTGTAATTGAATCAATGTCTGATTGTATCAAAGTTGCCAGGGAGGTGTGACCCCCCTATTGTTCTCTTTATGTGTATTGTGTGTAGCCAAATATGGGCATGTGTATTGCCTGTGGCCAAAGAGATGTATATATATTTCTGCAATAACAAAATAAAGTCAGTATTCATTTGACTCCCAAATTGTGTGTCGTCCAATATGGGAGGTCGGGAATGGTGAGACTGTAGTGCCTCTTGGATATTTTACTGTATACCAGCTGAGATTTTGGGACTGCGTGTTCCAGCTCCGTTACACTATGTATCTCTCTTTCTCTCTTTGTGTGTCACTATGTATCTCTCTCTCTCTCTCTCTCTCTCTTTGTGAGTCACTATGTATCTCTCTCTCTTTGTGTGTCACTATGTATCTCTCTCTCTCTCTGTGTGTCACTATGTATCTCTCTCTCTCTCTTTGTGTGTCACTATGTATCTCTCTCTCTTTCTCTGTGTGTCACTATGTATCTCTCTCTCTCTCTGTGTGTCACTATGCATCTCTCTCTCTCTTTGTGTGTCACTATGTATCTCTCTCTCTCTTTGTGTGTCACTATGTATCTCTCTCTCTGTTTGTGTGTCACTATGTATCTCTCTTTCTCTCTTTGTGTGTCACTATGTATCTCTCTCTCTCTCTCTCTGTGTCACTATCTATCTCTCTCTCTCTGTGTCACTATGTATCTCTCTCTCTCTGTGTGTCACTATGTACCTCTCTCTCTCTTTGTGTCAATATGTATCTCTCTCTCTCTTTGTGTGTCACTATGTATCTCTCTCTCTCTCTTTGTGTGTCACTATGTATCTCTCTCTCTCTCTGTGTCACTATCTCTCTCTCTCTCTCTCTTTGTGTGTTACTATGTATCTCTCTCTCTCTCTTTGTGTGTCACTATGTATCTCTCTCTCTGTGTCACTATGTATCTCTCTCTCTCTCTTTGTGTGTTACTATGTATCTCTCTCTCTCTCTTTGTGAGTCACTATGTATCTCTCTCTCTCTCTTTGTGTGTCACTATGTATCTCTCTCTCTCTCTGTGTCACTATCTATCTCTCTCTCTCTCTGTGTCACTATGTATCTCTCTCTCTCTCTCTGTGTGTCACTATGTATCTCTCTCTCTCTCTTTGTGTGTCACTATTTATCTCTCTCTCTCTCTTTGTGTGTCACTATGTATCTCTCTCTCTCTCTTTGTGTGTCACTATGTATCTCTCTCTCTCTCTGTCACTATGTATCTCTCTCTCTCTCTGTGTCACTATGTATCTCTCTCTCTCTCTCTCTCTTTGTGTGTCACTATGTATCTCTCTCTCTATCTCTTTGTGTGTCACTATGTATCTCTCTCTCTCTCTTTGTGTGTTACTATGTATCTCTCTCTCTCTTTGTGAGTCACTATGTATCTCTCTCTCGTTGTGTGTCACTATGTATCTCTCTCTCTCTTTGTGAGTCACTATGTATCTCTCTCTCTCTTTCTGAGTCACTATGTTTCTCTCTCTCTCTCTTTGTGTGTCACTATGTATCTCTCTCTCTCTCTCTCTGTGTCACTATGTATTTCTCTCTCTTTGTGTGTCACTTTGTATCTCTCTCTCTCTTTGTGAGTCACTATGTATCTCTCTCTCTTTGTGTGTCACTATGTATCTCTCTCTCTCTTTGTGAGTCACTATGTATCTCTCTCTCTCTTTCTGAGTCACTATGTATCTCTCTCTCTCTTTGTGTGTCACTATGTATCTCTCTCTCTCTGTGTCACTATGTATTTCTCTCTCTTTGTGTGTCACTATGTATCTCTCTCTCTCTCTGTCACTATGTATCTCCCTCTCTCTCTCTTTCTCTTTGTGTGTCACTATGTATCTCTCTCTCTCTCTTTGTGTGTCACTATGTATCTCTCTCTCTCTGTGTCACTATGTATTTCTCTCTCTTTGTGTGTCACTTTGTATCTCTCTCTCTCTTTGTGAGTCACTATGTATCTCTCTCTCTCTCTTTGTGTGTCACTATGTATCTCCCTCTCTCTCTCTTTCTCTTTGTGTGTCACTATGTATCTCTCTCTCTCTCTCTCTCTCTCTGTCACTATGTATCTCCCTCTCTCTCTCTTTCTCTTTGTGTGTCACTATGTATCTCTCTCTCTCTTTGTGTGTCACTATGTATCTCTCTCTCTCTGTGTCACTATGTATCTCTCTCTCTCTTTGTGTGTCACTATGTATCTCTCTCTCTCTCTTTGTGTGTCACTATGTATCTCTCTCTCTCTCTCTCTCTGTCACTATGTATCTCTCTCTCTCTCTCTCTCTGTGTCACTATGTTTCTCTCTCTCTTTGTGTGTCACTATGTCTCTCTCTCTCTCTCTCTCTGTGTCACCATGTATCTCTCTCTCTCTCTCTCTCTCTCTGTGTGTCACTATGTATCTCTCCCTCTCTCTCTCTGTGTCACTATGTTTCTCTCTCTCTCTCTGTGTCACCATGTATCTCTCTCTCTCTCTCTCTGTGTCACTATATATCTCTCTCTCTTTGTGTGTCACTATGTATCTCTCTCTCTCTTTGTGAGTCACTATGTATCTCTCTCTCTCTTTCTGAGTCACTATGTATCTCTCTCTCTCTCTCTTTGTGTGTCACTATGTATCTCTCTCTCTCTCTCTCTGTGTGTCACTATGTATCTCTCTCTCTCTCTCTGTGTGTCACTATGTATCTCTCTCTCTCTCTTTGTGTGTCACTATGTATTTCTCTATCTCTCTCTGTGTCACTATGTATCTCTCTCTCTTTGTGTGTCACTATGTATCTCTCTCTCTCTCTCTGTGTCACTATGTATCTCTCTCTCTCTCTTTGTGTGTCACTATGTATCTCTCTCTCGCTTTGTGTGTCACTATGTATCTCTCTCTCTTTGTGTGTCACTATGTATTTCTCTCTCTCTCTTTGTGAGTCACTATGTATCTCTCTCTCTTTGTGTGTCACTATGTATCTCTCTCTCTCTGTGTCACTATGTATTTCTCTCTCTTTGTGTGTCACTTTGTATCTCTCTCTCTCTTTGTGAGTCACTATGTATCTCTCTCTCTCTCTTTGTGTGTCACTATGTATCTCCCTCTCTCTCTCTTTCTCTTTGTGTGTCACTATGTATCGCTCTCTCTCTCTGTCACTATGTATCTCCCTCTCTCTCTCTTTCTCTTTGTGTGTCACTATGTATCTCTCTCTCTCTCTCTTTGTGAGTCACTATGTATCTCTCTCTCTCTCTGTGTCACTATGTATCTCTCTCTCTCTTTGTGTGTCACTATGTATCTCTCTCTCTCTCTTTGTGTGTCACTATGTATCTCTCTCTCTCTCTCTCTGTGTCACTATGTATCTCTCTCTCTCTCTCTCTGTGTCACTATGTTTCTCTCTCTCTTTGTGTGTCACTATGTCTCTCTCTCTCTCTCTCTCTGTGTCACTATGTATCTCTCTCTCTCTCTCTCTCTCTCTGTGTGTCACTATGTATCTCTCTCTCTCTCTCTCTCTCTCTCTGTGTCACCATGTATCTGTAACGGATCTACTGGCGCCCCGACCGGGTACCTCCGTTGATGGATGCGTCCTAGTTTGCGTCGAGGCCTACAAGCACTGCACCAGACACCAAAACCACCACAGACTCCAAGGATAGTACATCAGGAACAAGCGTTCAGTAGTTACAGCTCAAGAGAGTATGCAAAAGCATAGCAATCCCCAGTATGATAGCATTCCCCTCCAATAACGAGACAAGGCTACGTTTTGAAGGGTCAAGTAGAACTATATTTTAATGACAGGGAATCTCCTTTTATGCAATGGTGCCCTCTGAAGGGCTACACCCACATAATTATCACAACAGCCAATTATCTACATGGTTCAACCCCCACGTCTCCTCCTCTCAGATAACAGGTAACACAATTAAAACAGACACAATTTTAACCACATTCTGGATGTACCCCAAATACAGGGGGGTACACCTTTAAGTCCCGCACCATTCAATATATCTCACCCAGGGGAACAACATATACAAAAATGGCATGAATCAGACCAGGGGTTCAAAAGTTAGTAAAAGTATGTTTTTACACATAACACACAGACATTTCACATATCCCCCACACAATACACATATAGGACAATAGGTGAGTCACACTTCCCTGGCAACTTGGATACAATCAGACATTAATTAGATCATTCTTCTTTGTTCTTATCAGAGAATGAAAACACTTTGGAAAATGCAAGGATCCTTTACAACTTTCTTATCTCTTGAATCTCTGTAACAGGATTATCTATTAGCCTAGGTCTGCAAAAGTCTGGCTAATATTCTGAGCCAATATATTCTGTAGAACATAAAACAACATATCTACAGTACAGCAATGTGATCATATTTTAACCAAGAATTAAATAATCATAAAACAGGGTAAAACAGTGATGGGTTCCGTTACAGTATCTCTCTCTCCCTCTCTCTCTGTGTCACTATGTTTCTCTCTCTCTCTCTGTGTCACTATGTTTCTCTCTCTCTGTGTCACTATGTTTCTCTCTCTCTCTCTGTGTCACCATGTATCTCTCTCTCTCTGTGTCACTATGTTTCTCTCTCTCTTTGTGTGTCACTATGTATCTCTCCCTCTCTTTGTGAGTCACTATGTATCTCTCTCTCTTTGTGTGTCACTATGTATCTCTCTCTCTCTTTGTGTGTCACTATGTATCTCTCTCTCTCTCTCTCTCTCTCTGTGTCACTATGTATCTCTCTCTCTCTTTGTGTGTCACTATGTATCTCTCTCTCTCTCTTTGTGTGTCACTATGTATCTCTCTCTCTCTCTGTGTGTCACTATGTATCTCTCTCTCTCTCTGTGTCACTATGTATCTCTCTCTCTCTTTGTGTGTCACTATGTATCTCTCTCTCTCTCTCTTTGTGTGTCACTATGTATCTCTCTCTCTTTGTGTGTCACTATGTATCTCTCTCTCTCTTTGTGTGTCACTATGTATCTCTCTCTCTCTCTT
The DNA here is from genome assembly GCA_027410445.1 of Discoglossus pictus. Taxonomy (NCBI): domain Eukaryota; kingdom Metazoa; phylum Chordata; class Amphibia; order Anura; family Alytidae; genus Discoglossus; species Discoglossus pictus. Next base: position 896 of record JAPZIH010000140.1, on the reverse strand, counting down.
TGTGAGTCACTATGTATATCTCTCTCTCTCTCTTTGTGTGTCACTATGTATCTCTCTCTCTTTGTGTGTCACTATGTATCTCTCTCTCTCTCTCTCTGTGTGTCACTATGTATCTCTTCCTCTCTCTCTGTGTCACTATGTATCTCTCTCTCTCTCTGTGTCACTATGTTTCTCTCTCTCTGTGTCACTATGTTTCTCTCTCTCTCTCTCTCTGTGTCACCATGTATCTCTCTCTCTCTCTCTCTGTGTCACTATGTTTCTCTCTCTCTTTGTGTGTCACTATGTATCTCTCTCTCTCTTTGTGAGTCACTATGTATCTCTCTCTCTTTGTGTGTCACTATGTATCTCTCTCTCTCTCTTTGTGTGTCACTATGTATATCTCTCTCTCTCTGTGTGTCACTATGTATCTCTCTCTCTCTCTTTGTGTGTCACTATGTATCTCTCTCTCTCTCTTTGTGTGTCACTATGTATCTCTCTCTCTCTCTCTGTGTGTGTCACTATGTATCTCTCTCTCTCTCTCTGTGTCACTATGTATCTCTCTCTCTCTTTGTGTGTCACTATGTATCTCTCTCTCTCTCCTCTGTGTCACTATGTATCTCTCTCTCTCTCTCTCTGTGTCACTATGTATCTCTCTCTCTCTCTTTGTGTGTCACTATGTATCTCTCTCTCTCTGTGTCACTATGTATCTCTCTCTCTCTCTCTTGTCACTATGTATCTCTCTCTCTCTTTGTGTGTCACTATGTATCTCTCTCTCTCTGTGTCACTATGTATCTCTCTCTCTTTCTGTGTCACTATGTATCTCTCTCTCTCTGTGTGTCACTATGTATCTCTCTCTCTCTCTGTGTCACTATGTATCTCTCTCTCTCTCTCTCTCTTTGTGTGTCACTATGTATCTC
>JAPZIH010000139.1:0-39790 GCA_027410445.1 Discoglossus pictus | reverse complement strand
CTCCTCCCTCTCTCTTCCCTCTCCCTCTCTCTCCTCCCTCTCTCTCTCCTCTCTCTCTCCTCTCCTCTCTCTCTCCTCTCTCTCTCCTCCCTCTCTCCTCCCTCTCTCCTCTCTCCTCCCTCTCTCCTCTCTCCTCCCTCTCTCCTCTCTCCTCCCTCTCTCTCCTCCCTCTCCCTCTCTCTCTCCCTCTCCCTCTCTCTCCTCCCTCTCCCTCTCTCTCCTCCCTCTCCCTCTCTCTCCTCCCTCTCCCTCTCTCTCCTCCCTCTCCCTCTCTCTCCTCCCTCTCCCTCTCTCTCCTCCCTCTCCCTCTCTCTCCTCCCTCTCCCTCTCTCTCCTCCCTCTCCCTCTCTCTCTCCTCCCTCTCTTCCCTCTCCCTCTCTCTCTCCTCCCTCTCTCTCCTCCCTCTCTCTCCTCCCTCTCTCTCCTCCCTCTCTCTCCTCCCTCTCTCTCCTCCCTCTCTCTCCTCCCCCTCTCTCCTCCCCCTCTCTCCTCCCCCTCTCTCCTCCCCCTCTCTCCTCCCCCTCTCTCCTCCCCCTCTCTCCTCCCTCTCTCTCTCTCTCCTCCCCCCTCTCTCCTCCCTCTCTCTCTCTCTCCTCCCCCTCTCTCCTCCCTCTCCCTACTACCAACTTTCTTGCTCCCACTTGCAGCTCGAGTGAAGAGGACAGAATTAGACCAGGCCAAAGTGTTTGTGGGCACCTGTCCAGACATGTGTCCTGAGAAGGAGCGTTACATGCGAGAGACACGCAATCAGCTTAGCGTGTATGAGCTGCTTCCAGGGACTGACAAGGTAACCCAATGTGTGACATCACTCTAGGACCTTGCTGCTGTATGATGATGTCATAGAGTGATTCATATGTATCTCTCCAGCTGGACCATGCTGCGGCTATAAAAGAGTACAGCCGTTCCTCAGCTGACCAGGAGGAACCCCTACCACATGAGCTGCGCCCCACATCGGTGCTGAGTATGACCATGGATTACCTGGTAACTTGGATCATGGATCAAGGGGACGGAAACTATCGCGAGTGGTACGATTTTGTGTGGAACCGAACACGCGGTATCAGGAAGGTGAGAAGCAGCTGATGCGCAGTATTATGGTATGCGTGGAAAGATGGCTGTCAGGCAGATCTCTCCTGCGTCATAATGCTCCTAATGACCGGAAGTTGTCACATTGTCTTCTAGGACATCACACAGCAGCACCTATGTGACCTGGCCAGCGTCTCGCTCATGGAAAAGTGTATGCGCTTTCACATACACTGCGCCCATCAGCTGTGCGAGGAGCCCATGTCCTCATTTGATACCAAGATCAACAACGAGAACCTGACCAAGTGTCTTCAGAGTCTGAAGGAAATGTATCAGGACCTCCAGAACCGGGGAGTGTACTGCCCGTGTGAGCCCGAATTCAGGGGATACAGTGTCTTGCTCAGCCTCAATAAGGGCGACATCCTGAGGTAGGCCATTATCTCTGTTCCTTATCCCTGCTCCATGACGTCTTGCATCTCCTACTATCTATCTTGGTTCCTCCCATGTTTCCCTCTCTGTCTCTTCTTGTTCTATTGTCTTTCTGTCGTTTTTTATCTGACTCCTGCGCGCGTTTTGTCTCTTTCTTCGTCAGGGAGGTTCAGCAGTTCCGCCCATCTGTTAGAAACTCTGCTGAAGTGAAGTTTGCTGTGCAAGTCTTTGCTGCGCTGAACAGCACGAACTTTGTGCGATTCTTCAAGCTGATTCGCTCCGCGTCATACTTGAACAGCTGCATCTTGCACTGCTACTTTAATCAGGTGAGAGGCCATTAAACGGCATCCGCTGGACTTAGAAGAACAGGTCCACACGGAGCTATAAAAATCACTGATCCGTTTTCTTTTAGATTCGTCGAGATGCTCTTCGTGCTCTGAATGTGGCATACACGGCGAGCACCCAGCGATCCACTTCCTTCCCTCTGGATAACATGGTGCGGCTGCTGCTGTTTCAAGATACAGATGAGGCGACGGATTTCCTAACATCTTACGGCCTGAGTGTCTCTGACGGGTGGGTTTTATGCATTTGTGTTGGTGGTCTCACAATTATGCGTGGCAGGACTCCTTGTTACATGTTCACGCGTCATTTTCTTCTCGCTTGCAGTTATGTGGAGCTAAGTCGCACCGCGTACCTTGAGCCAGAGGTTCCTGCCAACCCCAGAAAGTGTGCATTAATCAGCCAGAAGAGGCAAGTCTCTGTGGGAGGGGTGGTGAATGGTGCGCCGCTCCCCCAGTTCACACTGCACATCCCCGTGTGCAGCTTTGATGCACAGAATAAATATACAGGAGGGAGCATAACTGCAGAGCCCAGAGAGGGCCACAAAGCACCAGGTACGGAGAGGCGGCCACCGTCCTTGTGTTAGCTCTCTCTTGTTTCTATCTTCCTCCTGCTATGTGCTGATCTTTCCTTCTCGCAGCTCCTTTTTATCACTGGGTTTCCTTACCTTGCAGCAGATACACCAGACATGAGAGACTTTGAACCTGAAGAGCTGACATTTAAACAGACACTTGTGCGTCTCCAAGATACCAAAGAAGTCTCTTCATTTCAAGTTCAGTCTGCTTTCCAGCCGATCATGAGACCAGAGAAGCCTCCTTCTCCAGCAAGACCTACTTATGGTGACGAGGTAATGGGTGAAAGCTTTGCTCGGGACAAGGAGGGCGGCAGGTTTGGAGTGGAAGCTTTCACCCCATGACTCTCATTATATGTTTTACCACAGGATGTTTTTGCTGTGATGGAGGACATTGTTGATGATCTGGTCAAAGAACACAGTGGGGAATTGAGCAGGAATGGAGCAGCCTTCATCTCTAAGGCTTTGGAGTAAGGTCACACCTCATTGTCCGCCCCCTCTCCCCACATCCTTGTAACCCTCTGTCCACACTAACCCCCTCTCAACACTCCTCTCTGTCTCGCTCTCTCCTCCTCCTCTCTGTCTCGCTCTCTCCTCCTCCTCTCTGTCTCGCTCTTTCCTCCTCCTCTCTGTCTCGCTCTCTCCTCCTCCTCTCTGTCTCGCTCTCTCCTCCTCCTCTCTGTCTCTCTGTCTCGCTCTCTCCTCCTCTCTGTCTCTCTGTCTCGCTCTCTCCTCCTCCTCTCTGTCTCGCTCTCTCCTCCTCCTCTCTGTCTTGCTCTCTCCTCCCCCTCTCTGGCCCTTTTCTCCTCCTCCTCTCTGGCCCTTTTCTCCTCCTCCTCTCTGGCCCTTTTCTCCTCCTCCTCTCTGTCTCGCTCTCTCCTCCTCCTCTCTGTCTCTCTCTCCTCCTCCTCCTCCTCTCTGTCTCGCTCTCTCCTCCTCCTCCTCCTCCTCTCTGTCTCGCTCTCTCCTCCTCCTCTCTGTCTCGCTCTCTCCTCCTCCTCCTCCTCTCTGTCTCGCTCTCTCCTCCTCCTCCTCCTCTCTGTCTCGCTCTCTCCTCCTCCTCCTCCTCTCTGTCTCGCTCTCTCCTCCTCCTCCTCCTCCTCTCTGTCTCGCTCTCTCCTCCTCCTCCTCCTCTCTGTCTCGCTCTCTCCTCCTCCTCCTCCTCTCTGTCTCGCTCTCTCCTCCTCCTCCTCCTCTCTGTCTCGCTCTCTCCTCCTCCTCCTCCTCTCTGTCTCGCTCTCTCCTCCTCCTCCTCCTCTCTGTCTCGCTCTCTCCTCCTCCTCCTCCTCTCTGTCTCGCTCTCTCCTCCTCCTCTCTGTCTCGCTCTCTCCTCCTCCTCCTCCTCCTCTCTGTCTCGCTCTCTCCTCCTCCTCCTCCTCCTCTCTGTCTCGCTCTCTCCTCCTCCTCCTCCTCCTCTCTGTCTCGCTCTCTCCTTCTCCTCCTCCTCCTCTCTGTCTCGCTCTCTCCTCCTCCTCCTCCTCCTCTCTGTCTCGCTCTCTCCTCCTCCTCCTCCTCCTCTCTGTCTCGCTCTCTCCTCCTCCTCCTCCTCCTCTCTGTCTCGCTCTCTCCTCCTCCTCCTCCTCCTCTCTGTCTCGCTCTCTCCTCCTCCTCCTCCTCCTCTCTGTCTCGCTCTCTCCTCCTCCTCCTCCTCCTCTCTGTCTCGCTCTCTCCTCCTCCTCCTCCTCCTCTCTGTCTCGCTCTCTCCTCCGTCTCACTCTCTCCTTCTCTCTTGTAGAGTGTCCTCCGTCTCACTCTCTCCTTCTCTCTTGTAGAGTGTCCTCCGTCTCACTCTCTCCTCCTCTCTTGTAGAGTGTCCTCCTCTCTGTCTCACTCTCTCCTTCTCTCTTGTAGAGTGTCCTCCTCTCTGTCTCACTCTCTCCTTCTCTCTTGTAGAGTGTCCTCCTCTCTGTCTCACTCTCTCTTCTCTCTTGTAGAGTGTCCTCCTCTCTGGCTGATATGTTGGTAACTGACCTGGTATTGGAGATCTCACATAAAGTCGCAGGAGAAGAAGTGAGAGCAGAAACCAAGCGAGTCGAGGAGGAAGTCCGCAGGAAAGCGGAGGATGCAAAGTAGGTCCATGGGCTGCAGAGGAAATGTCCAAGTGCATGATGGGAGGGCCCCGAATGACTTGTAATGCGCCATAGATAACATCAGTAGCAATACAAATGGAGCTTTCATCATCATATAGGATTGAAACCCTACAAACCTATAAGGGATTTGGAAAGTAATAAGATACAATGGGCATATAAGGATGAAGGTGATCCGCTTCATTACATTTTAGTGAGGTGTCAAAGGACTTGAGGCAGAAAGATAGTCTAGTGGAGCGAGGTAAGGAGTTCCAAAGAATTTGGGCAACATGAGAAGTCTTGAAGGCGGGAATGAGAGGAGGAAAGAAGGTGGTCATTAGAACGGAGAGGGAGGTTTCGGGGAGATATAAGGGGGTGCACTGTTGTTGGGGGCGTTACACATTAGGACATGATTTTACATTTAATTCTGGGGGTTATGGGAAGCCAGTGGAGACATTGAGCGTTGGGTATGGTAGATGAGTCTAGTGGAGACGCCCATTATAGATTGTAGTAATGGGGAGGCCAGTAAGGAGAGAGTTGCAGTATTCATGGTGATAATTACTTATAATCGTATCTTGTGTTAGATTGAGATGTATTTTAAAGATATGTTTGCAATGAAAGTCCAGATTTGCTTGGTGAATATATCTGAGGAATGAAAGAGAGGGCAGGATCGAGAAGAACCCCAAGACAGCAGGCTCAGGAGGAGGGACTGAGAACTGCAGGATGGGAAAATAAGGAGCTCAGTGTTTGACATGTTAAGTTTGAGATGGTGGGCGGGCGGTCATCCAGGAGGATATGCTAGAGGGGCAGTTGTAAACTCATGCTAAAAGGGGATAGATCTGGTGTTGGGTTCCAAGTGAGTAAGTAAAGATGGAGAAGAGGAGATAGCCTAGGACTGAACCTTGGGGTACACCAACAGACAGGGGGTGAGGAGAAGAAGACGCCAGAAAAGGAGACACTAAATGTTCAACATTGTAGGTATGATGTGAGCCATGAAAGAGCAGAGTCATGGATGCCAAGAGAGTATAGAATTTGGATAAGAGGAGGGTGGTCAACTGTGTCAAAGGCAGCAGAGAGGTTTACAGGAATATCTCCAAGCATGACGGGGTGGGTTCACTGGGATGTCCCACTGCAGGATAGGTTGGGTCCCTTGGGATATCTCACTGCAGGATAGGTTGGGTTCCTTGGGATATCCCACTGCAGGATAGGTTGGGTCCCTTGGGATATCCCACTGCAGGATAGGTTGGGTTCCTTGGGATATCCCACTGCAGGATAGGTTGGGTTCCTTGGGATACCCCACTGCAGGATAGGTTGGGTTCCTTGGGATACCCCACTGCAGGATAGGTTGGGTTCCTTGGGATATCCCACTGCAGGATAGGTTGGGTTCCTTGGGATATCCCACTGCAGGATAGGTTGGGTCCCTTGGGATATCCCACTGCAGGATAGGTTGGGTCCCTTGGGATATCCCACTGCAGCATAGGTTGGGTCCCTTGGGATATCCCACTGCAGCATAGGTTGGGTCCCTTGGGATATCCCACTGCAGGATAGGTTGGGTCCCTTGGGATATCCCACTGCAGGATAGGTTGGGTCCCTTGGGATATCCCACTGCAGGATAGGTTGCGTCCCTTGGGATATCCCACTGGAGGATAGGTTGGGTCCCTTGGGATATCCCACTGCAGGATAGGTTGGGTCCCTTGGGATATCCCACTGCAGGATAGGTTGGGTCCCTTGGGATATCCCACTGCAGGATAGGTTGGGTCCCTTGGGATACCCCACTGCTTGATTGGATGGGTTCCTTGGGATACCCCACTGCTTGATTGGATGGGTTCCTTGGGATACCCCACTGCTTGATTGGATGGGTTCCTTGGCATAGATTGGAAGTGATTCTGTCCCTGGTATCAGTACGTGATGGGCGCTAGCCCTTCGACCCCACCAACAGATGTTTCTGGGCATGATGGGAGGGTGTTGAAGTTTTATACTCTGTCTCAGGCTGAAGCAGCAGAGGGAGCAACTGCTGAGACTGCTCTGCGAGTCTTACTGCCAGGAGCTGATGACGGAAGTGCTCTCCGAGAGTATCTACCAAGTGTCCAGTGCAGAGCTGCAGTAAGTGTCTGTACAATCTGCCGTCACATCCACATGCTCACCCCTTAGCTTGTGTACCTCCCCTGACCTCATCCCTTAGCTTGTTTACCTCCCCTGACCAGCCTCTAAAATTGCCCTCCCACCTCCATTGCCCTCCATTGATTGATTACCCCTGGCCGTGGCTCTACCACCCATCTTTCATGCCACCACTGCTCTATGCTCTTCTTCCTCTCCCCCTCATATGGTCCCGTCTGTTTTGTGTCTTAGACAAGCTGCACAGTTAGCCCACAAGGCCCGCATTACCCGATGCTCCCAGGATGTGTGTGGCCAGTGGATCAATCGGTTCCTGGAGGAAGAAATGGACCAGATGGCCACTGAGTCTTTGCACGAGATGCAGTGCTGCCTCAAATACCTGCAAAGGTGAGAATTAGATTCCACCAAACACAGTGTCCTAGCATCGTGCATATGTCATGTATTTTATGTTATTTTATGCGTTACAAAGGGTTTGTTTCTTTTGTAACATGGTGGTTATGTGTTTATTTGCTGCTAGATGGAGGGAAGTGCTGGCGTCACGCAAGAAGCTGAGGCGCCAGATGAGAGGTTTCCCTGCCGCCCCAGGATCCGTCGGCTGTGATGACAAATTGAAGGCTTTAATTCCCAGTGCTCCCGAAACTGTCCATCAGAGCGTGGCCAAGGGCATCCTGGACATGGGGCATGCTGGGAAACTTGGTGTCTCCTTCACTAGGTGAGTTGATCATTCCCACAGCATGCTGGGACTGCGCATCCCCCCCCAATACAGCTCCAGTCTTAACCCAACGCTCCCTTCCTAATATCTGTGTAGTCGCCCAATATCAATGTTTTTCTTTTCCAGGTTCCAGAAGCTGAGAGAGCAGATGTTTCATGAGATGAAGGTTCAACATTTCTACCAACAGCTCCTATGGTTTGTAGCAAAAGCTTCACCGACTCTCTGTATAACACTACAAATGGCCTCCCGCTCTCTGTATAACACTACAAATGGCCTCCCGCTCTCTGTATAACACTACAAATGGTCTCCCGCTCTCTGTATAACACTACAAATGGCCTCCCGCTCTCTGTATAACACTACAAATAGCCTCCCGCTTTCTGTATAACACTACAAATGGCCTCCAGCTCTCAGTATAACACTACAAATGTCCTCCCGCTCTCTGTATAACACTACAAATGGCCTCCCGCTCTCTGTATAACACTACAAATGGCCTCCCGCTTTCTGTATAACACTACAAATGGCCTCCAGCTCTCAGTATAACACTACAAATGGCCTCCCGCTCTCTGTATAACACTACAAATGTCCTCCCGCTCTCTGTATAACACTACAAATGTCCTCCCGCTCTCTGTATAACACTACAAATGGCCTCCCGCTCTCTGTATAACACTACAAATGGCCTCCCGCTCTCTGTATAACACTACAAATGGCCTCCCGCTCTCTGTATAACACTACACATGGCCTCCCGCTCTCTGTATAACACTACAAATGTCCTCCCGCTCTCTGTATAACACTACAAATGGCCTCCCGCACTCTGTATAACACTACAAATGGCCTCCCGCTCTCTGTATAACACTACAAATGGCCTCCCGCTCTCTGTATAACACTACAAATGGCCTCCCGCTCTCTGTATAACCCTACACATGGCCTCCCGCTCTCTGTATAACCCTACAAATGGCCTCCCGCTCTCTGTATAACACTACACATGGCCTCCCGCTCTCTGTATAACACTACACATGGCCTCCCGCTCTCTGTATAACCCTACACATGGCCTCCCGCTCTCTGTATAACACTACACATGGCCTCCCGCTCTCTGTATAACACTACACATGGCCTCCCGCTCTCTGTATAACACTACACATGGCCTCCCGCTCTCTGTATAACCCTACACATGGCCTCCCGCTCTCTGTATAACACTACAAATGGCCTCCCGCTCTCTGTATAACACTACAAATGGCCTCCCGCTCTCTGTATAACACTACAAATGGCCTCCCGCTCTCTGTATAACACTACAAATGGCCTCCCGCTCTCTGTATAACCCTACACATGGCCTCCCGCTCTCTGTATAACCCTACACATGGCCTCCCGCTCTCTGTATAACCCTACACATGGCCTCCCGCTCTCTGTATAACCCTACACATGGCCTCCCGCTCTCTGTATAACACTACAAATGGCCTCCCGCTCTCTGTATAACACTACAAATGGCCTCCCGCTCTCTGTATAACCCTACACATGTCCTCCCGCTCTCTGTATAACCCTACACATGTCCTCCCGCTCTCTGTATAACCCTACACATGTCCTCCCGCTCTCTGTATAACACTACAAATGGCCTCCTGCTCTCTGTATAACCCTACTAGTCACCTTCTACTCTCTTGTTGTGAGTGGATTCCTAATCCTGTGTATAACATGGCTGTTTCTTGTTGCAGTGAAGCTGCCTGGGCCCCTCTGGAGCTGCCATCTTTGATAGCGCAAAGCCTGCCATCTTGGAAGCAGTGTGTGTTTTGGAAGCTGCTGCTCGTTCTTCCAGAGAGTGCCGAGCACAGTAGGTGAGTGAGAGGAGAATAAGAAGGACTTCTTCCTTGCTGTCTCTCTTGTCATTGATCCTCCCCAGACGACTGTATACAAACCTGACAAGACCTCCACCATTTTGTGCTCTGCTTGGTTATGAACAGCAAACCTGAGACAAACAAGCCACTGTGACAGTAGTGAGTGACCGCGTCTAACGCTCCTCTTCTTTACAGTATTCTGTCTGAATGGTTGAAGACAAAATTCTGTGGTCAGAACGACCCGACCGTGGACGACCCGGAGCAGCCCGTGCAGACACTAGCGCTCTACAGCTGTCTGGAGTCCCATGAGGGGCGCGCTGTGGGAGTCAATGTCTGTATAAAGGTGACCTGACACTTTGGCTTCTCTTTGATGCACTTTGGTCCTTTTCTGCACGCTCAGACTGCAGCTCTCTTACACTTTATTTTGTTTCCCTCCTGCAGGTAGTCCAAGGCCCACTCACATCCTTAGAGGTTGAGCAAGCCGAGACTCAGAAGAAGCTTCTAGGGACCAGTGGATGTGTGCTTCTACTGCCTCCACGCGAGGATGAGACTGAGGAGGATGTGTACTGGTTGATGGCCGAACTGCAGCTCAAACAGTTGCTCCAGGCCAAGCCCTTCCTGCCCCCACCACCACTCGCTGTCCTAGTGCCTTGGCAATGCCAGGACGCTGAGGTGGAGGAAGGTCAGTTTTAATGGCAGAATAAGCAGGGTCATTTAGTTAGTTAATATATATATATATCTCAGGAATTGTTCACCTTCCTCTCTTTCTCTCTATCACTTCTGATGACCTGTTTAATGACCTCACCATGTCTAAATATATTGGTATAAATAGAGACTCTAAGGTCTTGAAGTATAACATTTCTTGATCTCCTTCCTAGTGATTGGTGTCTTGATCCTCTCTTGCGTTTTCAGGGCTCCATCTTCCAGATCTGATATCTGGAGGTCTTATCTCGGATTACGTCCTGATACCCATCCCTGACTCGGTCAATGACATGCAAGGAACAAATGGGGTAAGTAGAGCCTGGCAGGACCACCTTCCCCCCTGTCCAGCGCCCCCTGACCTCTACCTCCTCTTTCTTTCATGAAGGTCTCCAGTGCCGTGCGGTTCCTACTCTCTCGCTGTCCTGGCGCCATGGAGTTGTGCTCACTCCCTCTACAGCAGTACATTGAGGATGGAGTGTGCCGTTTCTTCAGTGAGCCGTTTCACACTGACATGTGGGAGCGCAGGAAAGCTGGCCTCCCCTCCCAGGATCCTGCGGCCATCATTGATTTGTATAATGACACCCTCCGGTTCCTGGCTGTGGCGGTGTCCTCACAACATCTATTGGATCTCTCCTGGCCTGTGATAGAGTTTGCAAGTCCCCAGGGGAGCTCCGTGCTGCCCTTCGTGGGTTGGAACTGCCCCGGACACCTGGCCTGGCTAAAGAAGGCAGTGCTGTCCTTCCAAATACCTCAGATGGACATTCCTCCTCCAGACGGTGAGTGTTGGTGATGAGTTGGGCAGGTGAGGGCACGCGGTGTGGGAGTGGAAGGTCATTGTGTGTGTGGTTATTTACTCTGCAGCTCCCTGGCGTCCTGTGTGCTCCATGATCCAGGAGTACGTGTGTCAGATCTGTGCAAGCCCTCGGGCGCTGCCTGTGCTGCTCTCGGAGGTGCAGTGTCTCCTGGGCCGGACATACAAGCGATGGCGTGAGAAGCAGAATGGCACCAACATGGAAGGACCTGCTGTACAGGACATTCCATGGGATGACCTGCTGACCCTCTGCATCAACCACAAGCTGCGAGACTGGGACCCCCCTCGGACAACCCAAGCCACAGGTGCATAAATAAGCCACTCCCCATAATGGCGCAATTCCAAAAAGAAGCTTGTGAGTGCTTCTGACCAACTCCACATACCCCGCCCAACTCCACATACCCCGCCCAACTCCACATACCCCGCCCAACTCCACATACCCCGCCCAACTCCACATACCCCGCCCAACTCCACATACCCCGCCCAACTCCACATACCCCGCCCAACTCCACATACCCCGCCCAACTCCACATACCCCGCCCAACTCCACATACCCCGCCCAACTCTACATACCCCGCCCAACTCTACATACCCCGCCCAACTCTACATACCCCGCCCAACTCTACATACCCCGCCCAACTCTACATACCCCGCCCAACTCTACATACCCCGCCCAACTCTACATACCCCGCCCAACTCTACATACCCCGCCCAACTCTACATACCCCGCCCAACTCTACATACCCCGCCCAACTCTACATACCCCGCCCAACTCCACATACCCTTACAGGCTTTAGACCACCCACCCCCACCCCACACCCCCAATCAGGTCCCATGCAGATACCTCCTCACACAGGCTGTCCTTCTGATCACGATTCTCATTGCTGTTTGACTGCAGGTTGTCCAGATGGCACCACAAGTGTTTATTTCATGCAGGAGGATCTGAAGAATTTCATTCCCCCGAAGACTTGGCGCAGAGCTCAGCTCTCCTTACATCAGGATGTGCGCCAGGATGCAAGGTGTGGGTTTGTTGTGTTTTATTGACATGTAGCTTTGTGTTGGGTGCTGCCTCCTGTGCAGCTCTGTGTGGTGGTGGTGTGCTGTTCATGTGCAGCTCTGTGTGGTGGTGGTGTGCTGTTCATGTGCAGCTCTGTGTGGTGGTGGTGTGCTGTTCATGTGCAGCTCTGTGTGGTGGTGGTGTGCTGTTCATGTGCAGCTCTGTGTGGTGGTGGTGTGCTGTTCATGTGCAGCTCTGTGTGGTGGTGGTGTGCTGATCATGTGCAGCTCTGTGTGGTGGTGCTGTGCTGTTCATGTGCAGCTCTGTGTGGTGGTGCTGTGCTGTTCATGTGCAGCTCTGTGTGGTGGTGCTGTGCTGTTCATGTGCAGCTCTGTGTGGTGGTGGTGTGCTGTTCATGTGCAGCTCTGTGTGGTGGTGGTGGTGTGCTGTTCATGTGCAGCTCTGTGTGGTGGTGGTGTGCTGTTCATGTGCCGCTCTGTGTGGTGGTGTGCTGTTCATGTGCAGCTCTGTGCTGTTCATGTGCAGCTCTGTGCTGTTCATGTGCAGCTCTGTGCTGTTCATGTGCAGCTCTGTGCTGTTCATGTGCCGCTCTGTGTGGTGCTGTGCTGTTCATGTGCAGCTCTGTGCTGTTCATGTGCAGCTCTGTGCTGTTCATGTGCAGCTCTGTGCTGTTCATGTGCAGCTCTGTGCTGTTCATGTGCAGCTCTGTACTGTTCATGTGCCGCTCTGTGTGGTGGTGTGCTGTTCATGTGCCGCTCTGTGTGGTGGTGTGCTGTTCATGTGCCGCTCTGTGTGGTGGTGTGCTGTTCGTGCGCAGCTCTGTGTGGTGGTGGTGTGCTTGTTCGTGCGCAGCTCTGTGTGGTGGTGGTGGTGGTGTGCTGTTCGTGCGCAGCTCTGTGTGGTGGTGGTGTGCTGTTCATGTGCAGCTCTGTGTGGTGGTGGTGTGCTGTTCATGTGCCGCTCTGTGTGGTGGTGTGCTGTTCATGTGCAGCTCTGTGCTGTTCATGTGCAGCTCTGTGTGGTGGTGGTGTGCTGTTCATGTGCCGCTCTGTGTGGTGGTGTGCTGTTCATGTGCAGCTCTGTGCTGTTCATGTGCAGCTCTGTGTGGTACTGTACTGTTCATGTGCCGCTCTGTGTGGTGGTGTGCTGTTCGTGCGCAGCTCTGTGTGGTGGTGGTGTGCTGTTCGTGCGCAGCTCTGTGTGGTGGTGGTGGTGTGCTGTTCGTGCGCAGCTCTGTGTGGTGGTGTGCTGTTCGTGCGCAGCTCTGTGTGGTGGTGGTGGTGTGCTGTTCGTGCGCAGCTCTGTGTGGTGGTGTGCTGTTCGTGCGCAGCTCTGTGTGGTGGTGGTGGTGGTGTGCTGTTCGTGCGCAGCTCTGTGTGGTGGTGGTGTGCTGTTCGTGCGCAGCTCTGTGTGGTGGTGTGCGTGTTGTTGCTCTTCTCACCCTCTCATCTTTCTGTAGTTCCCCTGGCAGACGGCGCCGCTCCGCACAGAAGCTGCGCATTCTGGATCCCGGTAGTCTGACCCTCGAGGAACGTTCAGAGATTCAGATTCCTTCTACGGAGCCGAGTGACGCACTGTCAGAGCGACTGAAACACTCTCTGCAAGCTGAGCGGGAGGAGAGCCGGCTGTAAGTAGGAAAAAGAGAGAGTGATGAAGGGAGGGTCCAGGAGTGAGTGTGAGAGAGATGGAGGAAGGGACCAGGAGTGATAGAGACGGAGGGAAGGGACTATGAGTGTGGTCACCAGACATTTGATGGCACTTCCAGTTTGCACTAACTCTGTTTTTGTTTTCAGGTTTGAGGAGAGACTTGAGCATCTTCTCTCTGACGTGCCACTGGATGACGCCACATCTCTCTCTCTCCCAATGTATATTCCTGAGTCTCTGCTTGGAGACCTGGACACCCTGCATAATCTGACAACCCACACGGTGCACTCCCCCTCTATACGAGCGTCCTCAGCACACAGTGCAGCCTGCACCCCCTCCCCTCAGGAGTCACTATCTGACAATATTCACAAACTGTACATACACCTGAAGGAAACGCGACAAAAAGATGCGGCTTATGACCTCCACCTGAAGACCCTGCTTGAGATGGGGGGTCAGTGAGATTGGACAAGGTGCTGGAGATGGGGGGGCCTGAGACTGGACACAGTGCTGAGAAAGGTTGGCCGGTAACACTGGACACAGCGGTGCAGTTGAAGTACCAGTATATCTATGTAATTGGCGTGGCTTGCTCCCTCCTATCCGCATTGCCCCCGTTACAGGTGTACCAGACTTTGGGGGCGCCTTGCATTGCCCCCGTTACAGGTGTACCAGACTTTGGGGGCGCTTTACACCTCTGCATGTTAAGACTTTTTTTTATGATTGGAATAAAATGTTTATAAATTTCGGAGCTTCTTTTCTTGGTAAAATGATAAATGCTGCATTTCACGACAGGACAAAAGACGCTCAACTGGCTGTCCAGGTCCTCCAGAGAATTACACCGTTATTAATCATCATAAAATTTGATTACACCAATGTAAAACGTAACTGTCCCCACTGTATGACCCAAATCTGTACACCTTAATTACATATTATGTAATCAATTCCAATTAAATATATCAATTTAGATATTACATAAGATTATGGCAGTATAAAAATATCACTGAGAGCACAAGAGAACCCATCTTGATAAACTCATTATTTGTATGTATTTCCCACTATTCAGTGCAATGATACTTTAGAATTAATAACTTTAAGAAGTGTTTTTTATAAACATAACATATAAACAACTCTAGGGTTAATAATTGGTTAATACAATAGTGTGTTTGTTTCAAAATATTATAAGAAATACTTCATGTCTTTTTGGTACACATTGGATAATAGGCCCACAAATACATATATATATATATATATTATACATGTATCACAGTAATTAGTCTTGTACTGTGATGACAGACAACAAGTACAGGAAGCCTCACTTCAAAATAACTCAGAGAATCACAAATGGTCTTATTACAGTAAAAACAGCACAACCTTAGAAAAGTATAAGAAAGACTTTTGTAAATTTAGACAGCGGACAGACAACACGGCCCTAGATGGGTGCAGTGTTACAGCGTTACGGAAACTAAAAGTCTAACTGCAACTTATTACTATGTATGGAGAGGGGGGGGACATAGCCAAAAATCTATGAAAGAGTTGACTGACAGGCACAGACAGTCCAGAGTGCCAGGAGGTTGCCAGATGTGTTTGTCTAAACTCGTTGTTTCACAGTATTTTGATTTATGTACAATATATCTTTTTCATTATACCAAGTTTTAATTATATTAGTCTGTTATTCACCTGCACAAAAGAACTTGATAGATGTAGAAATTATACATTGATTTCTTACATAATTTGGCGAGCCAGGCAGGAGGGAATTTATGTAATAATCAAGCATATTTATAGGTATAATTTTTTGCATAAATCCGTTTACTGTTGTCCATTTGTGTGCAGTAGTTTTAATAAATCGTATACAAGTTTTGCGGTACGTTTGGCTGTAGTAATTACGGGATTCCAAAGCAAGGTTTTATTTAAATCGTTTGATTTGTTAAAATATTTTTAGTAGGTTCCTTAGTTGTTTGCTTTTCTGCACTTTTAAAATCTTCCATTCTGTTATCCAGCTATGGAAGGCTTAATGAAAATGATTGCTAATATTGATGACCCTAAGGCTATAATTAGTTATATGGTGGATACTTGTATTAGGGGTGACATTTATCATGTTTAAACAGTTTCTGGCAACATGACCTAATTGTCCACAAGCATAGCAAGAAATACTATGTGCATTGGAGATCAAATCTGCCTGGGGTAGGGTGGTCTTAACGACACAAATTCTGCCTTTATATTGCTATCTTTTACAAGACCCCCAGAATTATGTAGCAAAAGCCATTGATGAAAAGAAGCTGTTGCTGCTCACAAGATTGCCGAACAATATAAACATTTAAGTGTGCAGAAATGAGCTTTAAGGACTTAAGTTTATGATCCAGCTACTGCTTTGGAGACCCTCAAGGTTGCTGCCAGTACAACTTGTGCTTTGGGTTTAGATAACCAGAAGACATTGTTAGAAAATAAGAATCTACAATGAAAATGAACAACTTATGGAAAGCAGAAAGTGCAATAAGATATTTAGCAGCTTGTAAGGAGACTGATCACTGTAGAGCAGAGACTAATCATCGAAAAACACAACTGGGCAAAGGAAAAACTGTTGTGTCTTATTTTAATGTCTCAGATTCCAATGAGGAAGAGGTCCAGAAGCTAGGCTGGAAAGTTTCTAGTAGTAAAAAGTGGAGATGATTTTTTTTTAAATGGCTCCAGTCTCTACTAAGCTTGAGAGGAGCCACAGGGGCAGGTCATTTGTGACTAGTGTGAGTAAGTCTCTGGCAATCACTTGGTTGTATAGATTTTAATGATGGTCGTGTTAAAGTCATGATAAGAATTGAACAGTTTTTAAAAATCAATGCAAATTGAACAGAATTTGACAGAGCCTGATACATTTGCTGTGATTGTGGCTGGTCTAGGTCAATCTTTAAGATCTAATCTGTCCTCTAAGGTATTTTTACCTTAACCGCATCTGCATTGTAAAAGCACTTGGTAGATATGAATTGGATCACCATTCTGCTTTTGGCCCAGAAGAGGGGAGAATCTGTACAATCTTATAGTGATAGGTTATTCATATTGTATAATCTTACACTCCGATGCTGAGACTAATCTGAATGATGAAATTTATAAGAAGGCCTTACGGAGACAATGTCTGCCTGATATTCTGTTGGGTTACCAGTATCTGCCAACAATCCGTTCTTAAAGATTTGACATTATCTGAAAAGAGCCGAGGGTCTGGTAAGAGAGTGAAATAGAAATAATGGCAGAATTTGTGTCCCTAAGACCACCCTACTGAAGGGGACCAGTTAAGATTACACCAATTGTATTTTCTGACCACCGGGGTAAACCTTTACTCATAAGCAAGACGTCCTGGAGATTCCGTATGGAAATGAGCGCACACATACACATATAAGCTTTCCACACAGAGTCTCGTTTATTTGGTTACGTTTTGAGCTTATATAACAGATAGGATAATAATTCACACATGTCAGGTTTCTCATTGGCTAATATCCAGTGCCAGGTACCAACCAATCAGGTGTAGTGCGCGTGCCACAGAAAAAGTTCATGAGAGCAGTTCATGAGAGCAGTGCATAAGAAAAGTGCATGAGAAAAGTGCACAGATCATCACGTACACATTTCTCTAGAACATTCTCAAGGCCTATGCAATTAAAAATAATTGGTAAAAAATATGTTTATAGAT
Organism: Discoglossus pictus; assembly: GCA_027410445.1. Taxonomy (NCBI): domain Eukaryota; kingdom Metazoa; phylum Chordata; class Amphibia; order Anura; family Alytidae; genus Discoglossus; species Discoglossus pictus. Next base: position 22,870 of record JAPZIH010000139.1, on the reverse strand, counting down.
AACAGGTTTCAGGATTACATACTTTAGCTGTGAGAGCAGTTTCTATCACTGTGTGGTACCTAGGGCACCTGCTAAGCTGAGCAGAAACACAATTAACCCTTTCATTCCCCTCTTAGATCACAACGTGATCTTCGAGAAGAACTAGACTAAAAGTAGGAAAGCGTGGATTAATTGTTCAAAAACATCTAGAGCTATAATGGTATATATAAATAGACAAAATATAAAGCTCTTAACAAGAAATAGGTTAGGAAATAATAAAAGCATAATAAAAATGATACATATTTGAGAGTACGTATGCATATGTAATTATTGAATGGAATATATTTGCAGTCTAAAATTGATATACATACGAACATCCAGGGCCCATACAATCATAAGGTGCACAAATTCTATGTAATTTTCCTAGTGTGCTACTAGAGGTGGTCCTATTAAAGATAAGGGTAGTGTCAGTACATGTGGACCATCCCACCTTTGTTCCATTCCCCTGGGCCCGAAAACAGTTAAAACCTTCGGTAGTGTATACTAACTTAAAAGAGACACTTTTATTATATTTGGAAGGAAAGTATGTACGGATAATCTTCATCTTTAGTGAGAGGCTGAGAGAGGTAGCAGATTTGACATAAGTAAAGAAATTCCAATTATAAGGTTGTGTACTATCGCTAATATACATGTGCTTTTGAGTAAAATTCTCTGCAGGAGGGCCAAATAGAGGCATCCCCATTTCTCCATGTGTAGCAATATGTGAGCAAACCCAGCAATTAGAAAGATTAAAAGAGTGAGCAAAGCCTTCTAGTATTGAAACATATGTGTTATGTTCCCATGGGTGTTTTTCCTTATCACTATATGAATATACTGTGTTATTAGGCAATGATCTTCTGGTTCTATTATTAAAATCAATATCAGTGACATTGTGTTCAGCACAAATGGATCTCAATAGTCCTAGTTCTTCTGGATCATAATAGCAGTTAAGGACTGTCCAGAAGGGAAAAAAGATCAGGAGCATAATGCTCATCATCAAAAGGAAGTTCTTCGGGTACAGGAATAAAGTTGACATCGTCATCATCGCTGTCTTCAATCGCTGGTCGGGAGACTTTGTCACCCGCTTCACCCCTCTTTGGACACAGCTTCAGTCGTGATGCGTGAATCCAGATGTCCTGTGCGTCGGTGAGGACGGCTGTCCTAGTCACTGCTATCACAGTCGTCGGTGGTCCGAATGGGAAGCCTCCCTTCTTTGTTCTGTTCAGTTGTCGGACACAGACGAGGTCACCTGGCTGGAACGGATGTGTTAGTTCCTGTGATGGTAAAGGCAAGCGAGAAGACACATCACCATAGATGCCATTCAATTTATCAATCAATTGTTTCACATATTGTTCTCTTATGAGATCAAGATCACCAGACATAATTACAAGTGGGCCTTTTACCCAAGGAGTTGGAAATGGTCTTCCCATAAGAATCTCAAAAGGAGACAATTTAGTAGTTTTATTAGGAGACATCCTAATTTCTGCTAGTACAGCAGGTAAATATTTCTGCCAATTAACCCATGTACCTGCAGTAGCCTTTGTAAGTTTCTCTTTAATAGTGCGGTTCATTCTTTCCACTATTCCTGAACTCTGAGGATGGTAAGGGATATGGAATTTCCAGGTTATCTGTAACCACTGTATCAATTCCTTAATTACTGCGCTGATAAAGGCTGGTCCATTATCAGAGTTAATTTGTAACGGACATCCATATCTCGGTATAATTTCAGTAGTCAAAATTTTAGCTACTGTCTTAGCATCCTCTCTTTGTGTTACAAAGGCCTCAGGCCATCGTGAAAACTGGTCCACTATCACCAAAAGATATAATTGTTTTGATCCCGTCTTTGGGATATGAGTAAAATCAATTTGTAGATGAGTGAATGGAGCTGTAGGTGGAGACAGATGATCATGCTTTGCTTTATTTGGCACTGTAGAATTATTCTGCAAACATTGTACACATCTCTGTATGTATGTTTGACCGTGCAGCATCAGATTTCTGATGCAAAATGATTGTCGTAACTGTTGCATGGTAGTTTTAACTCTTTTGTGTCCTACCCGTGTGCCTGTGCTATGAATATAGGGGCACTACTCTCAGGTATACCTATCCTCCCCTCTTTTAAGAAAAGACCATTATTGTCTTTTTCCAAACCTTGTGATTGCCAATATGATAAATCTTCTGGTGTGGTAAAACGTTGTAACTCATTGAAAAGAAGGTCAGATGGGTAAGACGGGGCTTGGAGCATAGGGTAAGTAAGATTAGCAGAAAGTGTTTTAAGTGCAGCTTCTTTAGCTACTTGGTCAGCAAAGGCATTACCTCTGGAAACAAAGTCATTGCGATTCTTTGTACTTGCTATGTGTTATCAGTTTTACTAGTTTCGTTTTCAGTGTACTACTGAATCCAAGGGGGGGGGGGGGGGGGTTTGGGGGTGGATTGCAGCTGCAGCTTGTGTTCTCTCTGTCAGTCCTTCTGCCAGAGAAGGCTGAAGGGGGGGGGGGGGGGTAAGTCAAGTCAAGGGGCATTGCTTTCCCTACGGCCACATCACAAGGGGCCAAATGTTTGGAGACACCCCAGCATCCCCTGGACCGGAGTAGGGACTACTTTGGAAAATAATGCAACGGGACACATACTACCTCCGTGATCTTGGGCACAGACCGCGGCCATGGTTTTACAGTTGTCCCTTGCATACAAATGAAATGGTTTACAATAATCAGGTAGTCCTAAAGCGGGGGCCTGCATAATGCTAACTTTTAAGGTCACATAAGCTTTAGTCATGTCTGGAGTCCACTGAATATGCTCTGGGCTGTCCCCCTTAGCAGCCGTACGTAAAATGGAGTCATAGTGTGAGCATTCAAGGATCCATTGCCTGCAATAATTAATCATAAACATGTGTTGCCCCCATTTGTATTTTGTTTTTAGTTACCTTGTGACCTTCAGCTGCTAGGTGCTGTAGCAGACTGAGTGAATCCTGTCTTTTTGGCTTCCCCGTTAGGAGTACATACCAAACAGTAGGTCCTTTTGACGTACTGAATGGGGACAGAACCATGACACAGGTCCATGACCGCAAGGTATTGAAGCACCAGTGAGTAAGCAGCTGGTGAATCCACGTAGCCTTAGGGGAAGACGGGTACATGTTAATTGGCGCCCATCAAAAATTAAAAAACCATAAGTAGTTGTGTCTCAAAGTCCAATGGGACCAAAAAGAATGCATTTGATAAATCAATAATAATAAATATAGTGGCGTCATGAGAAATGGCCGTAATGAGAGCAGTGATATCAGGGACAATCGGGGCAATTGGGATGACTAAGTAATTAATTGCCCTTAAATCCTGAACAAATCTAAAGTCATTGTCACGTAATGGAAGGGACGTTAGCCCAATTCCCTCCTGACTCTGTATCAGAGTCTAAAAGTCTGTATAAGAAGTCTGATTCATGGTGTCCTTGACACATTCACTTCAGATACATCATATATGTAGAAGGATTAATTTGGGCGTTAAGGGCTGCCTGTTTTCTCTTTCCGTATTTACTATTTGCAATCTATTCAAAAACAAACTCCAATTTGGATCAAATCCACATACAAAATCTCTCTTCCAAACCACTTGCTATTTCCCTTTTTTTTTCGTACTTAACTTACAATAATTCCCAACTAACACTTCCTGAGACATCTCCACAACCATTTAACTACAAATACTGGAATCCACCTTAAAAAGTTCATCAACAACAACATTCCATACACATGACAGTTTTCTTATCCAAACTAAATACGACCTTAAGAATTTTCTGCCGGGAGACAGAATTTCACAGCTTTTTTTTTTTTTTTTTTTTTTTGGGACACGGAGATAAGTGTTAGCAAGCATTAAAATAGAATAAACACACTGTCTTACACTTACAAACTAGATAGACCATAAATCCTCCACTGTTACATATTTCTGGAAAAAGATTTCCTTTTTTTTACATATATGCCGGCTTTAGAAATATATTTCAGTGGTGGACACAGCCTTAAAGCACTGTCTTACACTTACAAACAAGATAGACCATAAATCCTCCACTGTTACATATTTCTGGAAAAAGATTTCCTTTTTTTTACATATATGCCGGCTTTAGAAATATATTTCAGTGGTGGACACAGCCTTAAAGCACTGTCTTACACTTACAAACAAGATAGACCATAAATCCTCCACTGTTACATATTTCTGGAAAAAGATTTCCTTTTTTTTTTACATATATGCCGGCTTTAGAAATATATTTCAGTGGTGGACACAGCCTTAAAGCACTGTCTTACACTTACAAACAAGATAGACCATAAATCCTCCACTGTTACATATTTCTGGAAAAAGATTTCCTTTTTTTTACATATATGCCGGCTTTAGAAATATATTTCAGTGGTGGACACAGCCTTAAAGCACTGTCTTACACTTACAAACAAGATAGACCATAAATCCTCCACTGTTACATATTTCTGGAAAAAGATTTCCTTTTTTTTTTACATATATGCCGGCTTTAGAAATATATTTCAGTGGTGGACACAGCCTTAAAGACACAGAGGAAAATTCTCTAACCTGCATTTATCAATTGTATTGCAAAGAAAAGAAAGTACAGCTAACACTCACAAATTTATTTGCAGCAAAACACAAGACAATTAATCTACTTTATAAACAAAAGCAATCAGAATATTATATAAATGTATGTAAAGAAAAAGTTCCTATTTGTTTTATTATCCCTTATCTCATTTGCTCTTTTGTTAAAGGGAAGTCAGTTGTCTCACCACTCAACTTGACTGTGTATATTGTGACTGCGACAGTTGCCCACGGAACAGGAGTGGCTGTTAGAGTCCAAAGACCCCGTCAATCCATCAGAAGTTCACGCTTGAGCAATGTCACAGCACAATATCCCCTCGGTAGTTTCAGTTAGTGATCAATCAACCCACAAGAGTGGCTGCGTGGAACTAGAATAGCTCCTGCAAAACCATCAGGTGTAGGAGAGCGTTAACTGCTTAAGATCACAAAGAGAAAAATACCTCCTCTCAATACAGCGTTGCAATACAGCACAATTTTTCCTTAAGCAAGCAGAAGCTTTAAACCAGCACAGCAATACAGCACAATATATTTAAGCAAACATATAAGCAGCAGTATTTGAGTATAGGTACCCCGGTAAATCAAAATTTAATTTTATAATTTTCCTGATTTCTACCAAAGAAATCCCATAATATCCTGATTTCTACCAAAGAAATCCCATATATAACAGCGCTGTTTGTGCTAAAAGCACGTAAGGTCTACCAAAGACCACACGAAGTCTGCCAAAGACTTCTTAAAGTCTTACCAAAAGACTTTCAGTCTACCAAAGACTGTCCTTAAGTCTTACCAAAAGACTTTCAGTCTACCAAAGACTGTCCTTAAGTCTTACCAAAAGACTTTCAGTCTACCAAAGACTGTCCTTAAGTCTTACCAAAAGACTTTCAGTCTACCAAAGACTGTCCTAAAGTCTTACCAAAAGACTTTCCATAGGTTCCCCTAAGTAATCTAGTTGGACTTTAGGATAAATGAGGGCAAGAGAATAGGTCTTAATAAAAGACACTTTCTACTCACCTCTCAGATGTCCTGTCCATCCCACGTCTCTGACACCAATTGAAGGGGACCAGTGAAGATTACACCAATTGTATTTTCTGACCACCGGGGTAAACCTTTACTCATAAGCAAGACGTCCTGGAGATTCCGTATGGAAATGAGCGCACACATACACATATAAGCTTTCCACACAGAGTCTCGTTTATTTGGTTACGTTTTGAGCTTATATAACAGATAGGATAATAATTCACACATGTCAGGTTTCTCATTGGCTAATATCCAGTGCCAGGTACCAACCAATCAGGTGTAGTGCGCGTGCCACAGAAAAAGTTCATGAGAGCAGTTCATGAGAGCAGTGCATAAGAAAAGTGCATGAGAAAAGTGCACAGATCATCACGTACACATTTCTCTAGAACATTCTCAAGGCCTATGCAATTAAAAATAATTGGTAAAAAATATGTTTATAGATAACAGGTTTCAGGATTACATACTTTAGCTGTGAGAGCAGTTTCTATCACTGTGTGGTACCTAGGCACCTGCTAAGCTGAGCAGAAACACAATTAACCCTTTCACCTACCCCGGACAGATTTGGTCTCCAATGCACATAGTATTTCTTGCTATGCTTGTGGACAATTGGGTCATGTTGCCAGAAACTGTAAAACATGATAAATGTGACCCCTTGTACAAACAAAAGGCCCAATAATAACAGATGGACACATCTGAAAATAGCCAGAATCACACCTGGTGGGGAACAAATGGTATAAAGACTCCATTTATTGCTTATTGTGTTATGAAATCCCAAAATTAATTGTTCAAAACTGAAAATGTACATCTTCAACAATCAAGATATTGGTTTAAGAAAAAGTTTCCATGTCCTAGAGTAAGATGGAATCCGTGTAAATCCAATCATATTACAGGAAAAGAGCTGCTCATAAATCTGTCCTAAACGAACTTAATCTCAGGTTTTATTGTTACAGAGAAACAGAAAATGCGGAACAAACATGGCGCCGAAGGAAATCCGGTATATAATGTTTCTTAATCTTTTACAGGGTTTTCTTTTGCATGATAGAGGACCTTTGCTTTTATTTTTAAGGAAAATCGTCAATTTATTTTTTATGTTGTTTTTTTATTTTATAAACCTATCCTAAACCGCCTGCCAGACCAGACCATTTTATAATTAGACCACCCTAATTTAGGAATGGTTAGGATTTGTTGTTTTTATTATTTTGTATTTCTTGTATTAGCGAGGAAGACTTGGAAGTAATAAGGAGATATTGAGACACGAATGAGATGGACAACCCTAGCGATCCCACTGAGATCCTGCTCCTTACTTCACGTGAAGTTGTGGGTCTTATCATTTCCGGAAGTTCCTGAGAGATCCCGGTTTATCACACGCATCTTCCATTTCCTGAGTGAATACCAAGTACCTAATAAAGGTGCTACGGGGGCTACACGTTACTTCACATGTGGAGAGTCCTTTGGTGAGTGGTCTCCTCAACACAAACACTACACATTACTACAGACAACATAAGTCTGGTAGAGACAAGCAAGCCAAGTGTAATGAACCTCTCAATAAGACCCAGCAACGGTCACATATCACATATATAGTTGTGAGCATACGAGCCCGCTGGAGCCGTTGCTCACGCTTGCGGGCTCGCACAACTCACAACTCCTCCTGCCCGCTCGCCGCTCTTAACTCCTCCCCTGCCACTCTTAACCCCTCCCCCGCCACTCTTAACCCCTCCCCCGCCACTCTTAACCCCTCCCCCGCCACTCTTAACCCCTCCCCCGCCACTCTTAACTCCTCCCCTGTCGGTCTTAAATCCTCCCCCGGCTGCTCTCAACTCCTCCCCCGGCTGCTCTCAACTCCTCCCCCGGCTGCTCTCAACACCTCCCCCCTGCTCTCTCAACACCTCCCCCCTGCTCTCTCAACTCCTCCCCCCTGCTTCTCTCAACTCCTCCCTGGGGAGGGACCGGCAGACATGCTGGGGACTGAGGTGAGAGAGAGAGACTGGAGGGAAAGAGAGACAGGAGGGACACAGACAGGGAGAGTCAGGAGGGACACAGACAGGGAGAGTCAGAAGGGACACAGACAGGGAGAGTCAGAAGGGACACAGACAGGGAGAGTCAGAAGGGACACAGACAGGGAGAGTCAGGAGGGACACAGACAGGGAGAGTCAGGAGGGACACAGACAGGGAGAGTCAGGAGGGACACAGACAGGGAGAGTCAGAAGGGACACAGACAGGGAGAGTCAGAAGGGACACAGACAGGGAGAGTCAGAAGGGACACAGACAGGGAGAGTCAGGAGGGACACAGACAGGGAGAGTCAGGAGGGACACAGACAGGGAGAGTCAGAAGGGACACAGACAGGGAGAGTCAGAAGGGACACAGACAGGGAGAGTCAGAAGGGACACAGACAGGGAGAGTCAGAAGGGACACAGACAGGGAGAGTCAGGAGGGACACAGACAGGGAGAGTCAGAAGGGACACAGACAGGGAGAGTCAGAAGGGACACAGACAGGGAGAGTCAGGAGGGACACAGACAGGGAGAGTCAGAAGGGACACAGATAGAGAGACAGGAGGGACACAGACAGGGAGAGTCAGAAGGGACACAGACAGGGAGAGTCAGAAGGGACACAGACAGGGAGAGTCAGAAGGGACACAGACAGGGAGAGTCAGAAGGGACACAGACAGGGAGAGTCAGGAGGGACACAGACAGGGAGAGTCAGGAGGGACACAGACAGGGAGAGTCAGAAGGGACACAGACAGGGAGAGTCAGAAGGGACACAGACAGGGAGAGTCAGAAGGGACACAGACAGGGAGAGTCAGGAGGGACACAGACAGGGAGAGTCAGGAGGGACACAGACAGGGAGAGTCAGGAGGGACACAGACAGGGAGAGTCAGAAGGGACACAGACAGGGAGAGTCAGAAGGGACACAGACAGGGAGAGTCAGAAGGGACACAGACAGGGAGAGTCAGAAGGGACACAGACAGGGAGAGTCAGGAGGGACACAGACAGGGAGAGTCAGAAGGGACACAGACAGGGAGAGTCAGAAGGGACACAGACAGAGAGAGACAGGAGGGACACAGACAGGGAGAGTCAGAAGGGACACAGACAGGGAGAGTCAGAAGGGACACAGACAGGGAGAGTCAGGAGGGACACAGACAGGGAGAGTCAGAAGGGACACAGACAGGGAGAGTCAGAAGGGACACAGACAGGGAGAGTCAGAAGGGACACAGACAGGGAGAGTCAGGAGGGACACAGACAGGGAGAGTCAGGAGGGACACAGACAGAGAGAGACAGGAGGGACACAGACAGGGAGAGTCAGAAGGGACACAGACAGGGAGAGTCAGGAGGGACACAGACAGAGAGAGTCAGAAGGGACACAGACAGGGAGAGTCAGGAGGGACACAGATAGGGAGAGTCAGAAGGGACACAGACAGGGAGAGTCAGAAGGGACACAGACAGGGAGAGTCAGGAGGGACACAGACAGGGAGAGTCAGAAGGGACACAGACAGGGAGAGTCAGAAGGGACACAGACAGGGAGAGAGAGACAGGAGGGACACAGAGAGAGTCATGAGGGACACAGATAGAGACAGGAGGGACACAGACAAAGAGAGAGTGACAGGAGTACCACAGAGAGAGACAGGAGGGACACAGATAGAGAGAGACACAGACAGAGAGAGAGGAGGGACACAGACAGAGAGAGACAGGAGGGACACAGACCGAGAGAGACAGGAGGGACACAGACCGAGAGAGACAGGAGGGACACAGAGAGAGCGAGACAGGAGGGACACAGAGAGAGCGAGACAGGAGGGACACAGAGAGAGCGAGACAGGAGGGACACAGAGAGAGACAGGAGGGAAACAGAGAGAGACAGGAGGGACACAGAGAGAGACAGGAGGGACACAGACAGAGAGAGAGACACAGGAGGGACGCAGATAGAGAGACAGGAGGGACGCAGATAGAGAGACAGGAGGGACGCAGATAGAGAGAGACAGGAGGGACACAGACAGAGAGAGACAGCAGGGACACAGAGAGAGAGAGACAGGAGGGACACATACAGAGAGAGACAGGAGGGACACATACAGAGAGAGACAGGAGGGGCACAGACAGAGAGACAGGAGGGACACATACAGAGAGAGACAGGAGGGACACAGACAGAGACAGGAGGGGCACAGACAGAGACAGGAGGGGCACAGACAGAGAGACAGGAGGGACACAGAGACAGGGAGACAGGAGGGACACAGACCGAGAGAGACAGGAGGGACACAGACAGAGAGAGACAGGAGGGACACAGACAGAGAGAGACAGGAGGGACACAGACAGAGAGAGACAGGAGGGACACAGATAGAGAGAGACAGGAGGGACACAGATAGAGAGAGACAGGAGGGACAGAGAGAGACAGGAAGGACACGGATGGAGAGACACAGAGAGAGACAAGAGGGACACGGATAGAGAGACAGGAGGGACACAGACAGAGAGAGACACAGGAGGGACACAGATAGAGACACAGGAGGGACACAGACAGAGAGAGACAGGAGGGACACAGACAGAGAGAGAGACAGTAGGGACACAGAGAGAGGGAGACAGTAGGGACACAGAGAGAGGGAGACAGTAGGGACACAGATAGAGAGAGACAGGAGGGACACAGACAGACAGAGAGAGACAGGAGGGACAGAGAGAGACAGGAGGGACAGAGAGAAACAGGAGGGACAGAGAGAGACAAGAGGGACACAGATAGAGAGAGACACAGACAGAGAGAGAGGAGGGACACAGACAGAGAGAGAGGAGGGACACAGACAGAGAGAGACAGGAGGGACACAGAGAGAGACAGGAGCGACACAGAGATAGACAGGAGGGACACAGACAGAGAGAGAGACACAGGAGGGACGCAGATAGAGACACAGGAGGGACGCAGATAGAGACACAGGAGGGACGCAGATAGAGACACAGGAGGGACGCAGACAGAGAGAGACAGGAGGGACACAGACAGAGAGAGACAGGAGGGACACAGACAGAGAGAGACAGGAGGGACACAGACAGAGAGAGACAGGAGGGACACAGACAGAGAGAGACAGGAGGGACACAGACAGAGAGAGACAGGAGGGACACGGATGGAGGGACACATAGAGAGACAGGAGGGACACAGACAGAGAGAGACAGGAGGGACACAGACAGAGAGAGAGAGAGACAGGAGGGACAGAGAGAGACAGGAGGGACAGAGAGAGACAGGAGGGACAGAGAGAGAGACAAGAGGGACACGGATAGAGAGACAGGAGGGACACGGATAGAGAGACAGGAGGGACACGGATAGAGAGACAGGAGGGACACGGATAGAGAGACAGGAGGGACACAGACAGAGAGAGACAGGAGGGACACAGACAGAGAGACAGGAGGGACACAGATAGAGAGACAGGAGGGACACGGATGGAGGGACACATAGAGAGACAGGAGGGACACAGACAGAGAGAGACAGGAGGGACACAGACAGAGAGAGAGAGAGACAGGAGGGACAGAGAGAGAGAGACAGGAGGGACACATACAGAGAGAGACAGGAGGGACACAGACAGAGAGAGAGAGAGACAGGAGGGACAGAGAGAGAGAGACAGGAGGGACACAGAGAGAGAGAGAGAGAGAGAGAGACAGGAGGGACAGAGAGAGAGGAGGGACAGAGAGAGAGAGAGAGGAGGGACAGAGAGAGAGAGAGAGACAGGAGGGACACAGAGAGAGACAGGAGGGACACAGAGAGAGACAGGAGGGAAACAGAGAGAGACAGGAGGGACACAGAGAGAGACAGGAGGGACACAGAGAGAGAGACATGAGAGAGAGAGACAGACAGGAAGGAGGGACAGAGAGAGAGAGAGACAGACAGGAAGAAGGGACAGAGAGACAGACAGGAGGGAGGGATAGAGAGACAGACAGGAGGGAGGGATAGAGAGAAAGATTGACAGGAGGGAGGGATAGAGAGAGAGACAGGAAGGAGGAACAGAGAGAAAGATTGACAGGAAGGAGGGACAGAGAGACAGACAGGAAGGAGGGACAGAGAGAGACAGGAAGGAGGGACAGAGAGAAAGATTGACAGGAGGGAGGGATAGAGAGAGAGACAGGAAGGAGGAACAGAGAGAAAGATTGACAGGAAGGAGGGACAGAGAGACAGACAGGAAGGAGGGACAGAGAGAGACAGGAAGGAGGGACAGAGAGAAAGATTGACAGGAAGGAGGGACAGAGAGATGAGAAAAGTGGAGTGGAAGTGACAGGGGAGGGAAAGTGGGGTAGAAGAGACAAGGGAAGGGAGAGGAGTGGAAGAGACAGGGTAGGGAGAGGGGTGGAAGAGACACAGGAAAGGGAAATGGGGGAAGAGACACTGGGAGGAAGAGAAGGGAAAAGAAACGGGAGGGAGGGAAGAGACACGAGGGAGGGGGAGAGGGGTTGAAGAGACACAGGAGGGAGAGAGGGGAAAGGGGACACATGGGAGGGGGAGGGGGGAAGAGATACAGGGGTGTAGAGGGGTGAAGAGACACATGGGGGAGAGGCTCGCAATGAGCGCCTTTGGCGCTCATTGCGAGACCCATGATGAGCTTCAAAGGTGCTTAGTAAAGTAGAGGGGGGAGTGGCTCTCATTGAGCGCCTACCGTCAAGTAGAGGGGGGAAAAGGTAGAGGGGGAGAGGCTCACAATGAGCGCCAAAGGCGCTCATCGCAAGGCCAGTTAAGTAGAGGGGGAGAGGCTTGCAAGTTGTGGCAAACACCATTGCCAGGCTTCAAATTTTATTGCCGTCATTTTTGACGGGCAAGTGGCTAGTAGGGTATAATTGTGGACGTAGAATATGGTGGGACACACAAGTGAATGAAGCTACGGTAGTTACGGGAGGGTGTTCGGATGATGCGCTCAGTGGATAAAGGAGTATAAATTAATATGTTAAAATGCTTACTGTGAGTACTTATATAAATACTCCAGATTTACCTCACAGATCCCTACATTTAATAAGAAAGTTTGGGTTGTTACCAGAATGAAACCCAATGAAAATGCCAACAATGATCGTTTTCAGCCTAATCTCAAAATCCCTCCAAGTACTGATTTGGTGGTACTGGGGGTCCACCACAGACTCCTTAAACCTTATGTTATAGTAAACTGCTACTCTCCACTACTGTCTGATCCCACCATCCTTACTAAATCCTCACCATCTGATGTGGTGGAACTGGGTTTTCCCCCCCTCCCCCACCCACAAATAAGAGAGACTCTACACTCGCTTCCTAACACTGCTATGGAAGTACAAACAATGTGTGTAAATAAAAATGACAAATGTAATACTTGACTACGGTATCAGTGCCTTCTCCACGTTCCAGGACCTGACGCACACGTTTCACCTACAGCTTCTTCCCAATGATTTGGATACAGAGGAGATTCTTTATATAGGGCAAGTCTTGTTACTTCATTTACTCTTTCATCACTTATTTATTTTGCAGGGCGCATAGATATCCTCTATATGCAGCATATATGCCCCCAAAAGAAAATAAATCAAATGACAAAATCTCTCCACTCTGAATGATTAATCCGTCATATTCTATAAGCCCATAATGCTTATAATGTATTAATTATTACCTAATACTTGTAATGTATTAAACATTAATATTGACCTAATCAGTGTATAACCGATCTCCTTATTTACTTAACATCTGTGATGTCAAAAACTATCGCCAGAGTATGTATTACGATTTATACCATAACTATGATGGGACATATATAGGTGTAGCCATCTACAGATGTAAAATATACTCTTTGCAATATGTATCCAATTCAAATTTATATTATTCACACCTTATGCATATTAAATGAAATGATATCTTGTTATATTATTTCCAGAATCCCAACTGTATACGTTAGAAATGCTATAATAATAATAATAGAAACTACTGTGACATGTAGTATATGATACCCACATGCACATCCCTACACGCCCGCACCATTACAAGTATGGCTGTTAATTGATAAGCACAATCTCTCTGATCATGGATTTTCAACAACTATTTATTCTAACTCCATAATATAATATTACACTGACCACAGTAATAGACAAGACCTCCGCTAGTGACCATATAAAAGGAATCGTTTCATAATTTCTAAATTGGAATATATCTTAATGTTCCCATCTCATTTAATGATTTAATAACCAAAAGTGACCTTATAAAGATGATATCAACGGAGTTCATAACACAAGCAACCTTATTATGTTATTATTATCAATTTGACCAAGGAATCATTTATAGTCAAATATACTCTTAAAATGACTCCGAATTCTACCCCTTAAATTAATCTTTCAGCACTAATATGGCCATATTCACTTATCCTAAACAAATTATCTTAATCTTATATCCAGGTATTTACTTGCTTAAACTTTCTCACATAGCTAAACATAACTTGTGCCTTATTTTCTAAAGAAAAACTGCAAACTTGTTGGTCTCATTTAAGCCATTTGGCATGGCAGTGTTGGGCATTGCGATCCATTTCATCTCCATTTTCAGTAGTTCTAACTCTCTTACCTTCCGAATACCCAGATCTGCTTTCTGGAAAACACAACATTTGAGTTGAGGTTTACCGTCGTGTCCAGAAAATGTCTCACTGCCAATGTTAAGTTTGCCTCTTTCTTTATCCAAGAGGGCGTTTCTAATATCACACAATCTCCTATGGTTTCTTTTGCTGTCATTACAATGTATTATAAGTTACAGGAGCACTGAAGGCAATAAATGACACATTGGCTACTGCAGTTTTAAAATCCTTTGATTGTTACATTATTACCTAATCTGTCAAATAGATAATTTGATGTTAACGTGTTTACAACAATTGCAGTGCCCACAGGGGAATGTACCACTGAGAACCAGATGTCTTCTTACGTCTGGAGAAATGATTCAACCTCGAGATCCTAAAAGTTCTTAGATCCACGCCACCCCATATCTACTTTGTCCCCAAGGAGTGTATTGATAATGGGGTCTGATTTAAGAATGTGTACATGTCTGTTAAGAATATTAGAAATATCTCTTTATTGGTCATTAAAAGTTCCTATAAATCGAATCTGTTCTTGATTAATCAGGTTTGGCTTTGAGGAGAGTCATTCTTCTCTCTGGGTATAGAGGGCTCTGTGATACGCCTTCTTGATTGAGGTATTGCTCAACCTCTCACTCAGCTCCTTAGAGCACGATTTAAAGATGGTAACATCCAAGCAATTTCTTCGTACTCACAAAAATTTGCCAATTGGACATCTTCTTTGTAGGAGGGAAGTGTGCGCTCTGATTATGTAATGGGCCTTTGGTTGGCGTTGGCTTACAAATCAGTTATTACAGAACCTTGAGAGTCTTTTCGCACTGAAATATCCAAAAAGTCCACTGTATATTGATCTATGTGATGAGTTGATCTTAAATTCAATTTGTTTCTAAATTAATTCTAAAAAAACTCATCTTCGCTGCTTTCCCAGATGACAAAAATGTCATCTATGTATCGTAGCCACATCGTGATCAGATCAGTGAGCTGGGAATTAGCTTCAGTGAACACAACCTCTCTCCCGCCAGCCTAAATATAGGTTGGCATAAGTGGGTGCACAAGCCGAACCCATGGCCGTACCTTGTATTTGCAAATAAAATTTGCCATTGAAGACGAAGAAATTGTGCTTTGGAATAAAATCCAGCAAACGTAGAATAAATTGATTTGCAGTCTCACAATTATAATGGAGGATGTCTACTGAGAATGTATATACTGCGAGTGTCACAGCAAGGGTGGTTCAACTCTCTTTGGGCGTCTTCATGGTGGCAAGGTGTGAAGAGGGCTGAGCAACGCTATGCTCTATGTTCTAGGAATGTCTTGTTTCGGGAGTGGGGAGCCGAGACATTTTTAATGATGGCTGATCCTGGAGATAGGCGAATCAAAGCAGGGCAATATACAATAATCAGATAATGACCAGAGGCAGCTAATGGAAGCAGGGTGAGATGATGACTAGAATGGAACAAGAGAGGCCATACGAGTAAGGTGAGATATAATGATGGGGGTGACATCAGAGACATGGAAGCTGAACTCTCCCATTCTGACTGCCCTGTACCTCTTCTGCTCACACCTGGACCTTGCAACAAGGTATTATCACAGGACATCACCTCACCTTACATGGATAATTCATATTTGTAACGGAGTTGGAACACGAATCCAATATCTCCACTGGTATACGGTAAAATATCCAAGAAGCACTACAGTCTCACCATCCCCAACCTCCCATATTGGACGACACTCAATTGGGAGTCAAATCATACTGTCTTTATTTTGTTGTGCAGACATATATATACACATCTCTTCCTACAGGCAATAAACATCCCCCATAGTTGGCCACACAATACACATAGAGGGACAATAGGTGTGGTCACACCTCCCTGAGGCTACCTGGCTACTTTGATACAATCAGACATTGATCAGATTATACTTCTTTGTTCTTATGTCTGATAATGAAAACACTTTATACAATAGACTTCCTTATCTTATGAGGAGTCTCTGTATTAAGATTATTTATTATGCCAAGGTCTGCAATAGTCTGGGCTAATATTCTGCAGAGCATAAACTAACATACATACAGTATAACAGTAGGATCATATTTTAACCATAATAATTAAATAACCATAAAACAGGGTAAAACAGTGATGGGTTCCGTTACAATATTATTCTAAATGTCTCTGATATTATATCTTTACAGATAGTTTTGATATGCACGCCATTGGTTTTTATTGCCCTTTACAACCTAAGAACCCATTGCCCCATTTTCCCCACCTCATGTATCCAATAAAATAACCATTTCACCTTCTCTCATCTCCTCCCCTTTGTTTTGCTCCCACAAGCTGCTCTCCTTCCTCCAGTCACTATCTCCTCCATCTCCTAAAGCTCACAAGCAAAAAAGCTTCTGGAAGACCCACTCCACTCTTCTATCCCTTTCACTCCACCTTCTGCTGGCAGCTGGAGATATATCTCCTAATCCACCCGCTGCCAGCTACGCACTGCCCCCAGGATTGCCTATCTCCTGCCACATACCATCCTCTTTGCCCTTCTCCTGTGCACTCTGGTATGCAGGATCTATCTGCAATAAACTCACTTCAAACTCCCTCGATCTACTGGCTCACAGAAACCTGGCTCTCTCCTGCCTCCCTGCTGCACTCTCCCATGGGGGTTTCACTTCAGTCACACACCTCGACCTGGGAACAAACAAGGTGGTGGTGTTGGCATGTTACCTCCCAGTGCACACTTCACTCCATACCCACTATTCCTTCCCTCCAATTTTCATCTTTTGAAGTTCACACCATCGCACCTATCTCTTTACCCTTTCCACAGCCATTATGTACTCCTTGTAATAGAGGATGACGTATATAGCCTACTATCAACCTCTCGCCTTACTACCTGTCCTCTAGATCCTATTCCATCCCAGCGTATACCTCTCTACCACCCCTTCTCTCACACGACCTTTCAATAAACACTGGCACATTGCCATGCCTTATCTCTCTACTTCCCCTGGCTTCCAAACTGCTTGAGTGGCTCGTCTACAATGACCTTACCCAATGTTTCTCCTCCAACTCCCTCCAATCAAACACTCCACTGAGACAGCGCTCACAAAAGCCACTAATAACCTGCTCACCGACAAGTCAATGTGACCATGATGGCCGCATGAAACGGTGAAAGAATAATATGAAACATACAGTATGGTGCGGCAGACCGGGTTATTAATGCGCCAGTGAAAACAAAATAATAGCCATTGGAGTGACTTTGCTAAAGGATTAAAAATCTACACAAACATCTATCTGGCTTTCAGGAACACCCTGACTAAGCCTGAGCAGCTTCCATCTTGTCTTCAGGTTATTTCTGCTCATGGTCTGAGCTGCAGCTCCTGGAAAGAGAAAGGTAGTGGAGATAAGAAAAGATGTGTCCAACTGAGCATGGAAAGAAGAGACCAGAAGAGCGATGTAAAGAGATAGAAGAAGATAATAGAATGGGGAAATCAAGAGATCAAGAAAATTGGGAACCTAAAAGTGGGCGTGATAAGACAAAAATGGTAGGGACTTAACAGAAGATCAGATAAAGAAGAGGTGGTAAGGCTACACTGAAGATCTATACAGGAAGGATCTTAACAGCAGTGATGACCTCAATAATTTGTCCAATGAATTGGAGCCAGACATCTTGGAGAGTGAAGTGAGATGGACCCTAGGGTGTCTTGCAGATGATAAGGCTGCAGGAGTTGATGGAATCCCGGCTGATCTCTTCACAATCCTACAGGATGATGCTGTGAAAGTGTTACTTGCCTCATGCCAACACATTTGGAAAACTCAACAATGGCCAATAGACGAGAAAAGGTCAGTCTACATCCCAATCCCAAAAAATAGCGGTGCCAAAGAGTGCTCCAATTATCAAACAATTGCACTCATTTCACATGCCAGCAAGATAATGCTTGACTCCAACAATATAAGGACCTGGAACTACCAGAGATGCAAGCCGGCGCCGCAGAGGAAGAGGCGCAACAGATCAAATTGCCAATGTCCGCTGGATAATGGAGAAAGCAGAGACTTCTAGAAAAACATTTACTACTAATTCATAGACTATTCTAAAGCCTCTGACTGTGTGGATCACAACAAAATGTGGCATGTCCTTAAAGAGATGGGAGTACCAGATGATCTCATCCTCCTGAGGAATCTGTATGTGGACTAAGAAGCCACGGTCAGAACCGAACATGGGACAACAGAATGGGTCAAGATCTGAAGGAGTGTGCTACGGTTGTGTATTGTCACCTTATACGCAGAGTACATCATGTGTAAGGCCGGGCTGGAGGAATACAAAGCCGGAATCCTATATGGCTACAAGGAATACGCAGATGATACGACTCTGATGGGTCAAAGTGAGGAGGAACTAAAGGACTTATTGATGAGGGTAAAAGAAGAGAGTGCAAGAGCTGGCCTGGTGCCAACGTTAAGATGAAGATCATGGCAAATGGCAATCTCACTACCTAGCAAATAGGTGGGGAAGAAGTGGAGGCAGTGATAGATTATATTTTCCTTGGATCCAAGATCTCTGCAGATGGTGAGTGTAGTCATGAAATTAAACAATGTTTGCTTCTGGGGAGGAAAGCTATGGTAAGTCTGGACAAGCTATTACATTCTAAAGATGTTACACTATCAACAATGGTTCACATAATGAGAACTATGATATTCCCAGTAATAAAATAAAGATGTGAGAGCTGGACCATAATGATGTCTGAGCGCTGGAGAATTGACGCCTTTGAATTGGGGTGTTAGAGAAGACTGCTTAGAGTCCCTTGGACTGCAAGAAGATCCAATAAATCATTACTTCAGGAAATCACGACAAACTGTTCACTGGAAGGTTTGATCATGAGGCTGAAGCGCAAATATTGTGGCCCCATCATGAGATGGCAGGATTCCCTAGAGAAGACTGAGGGCACAAGAAGAAGGGGATGACAGAGGCGGAGATGGATAGATGAGGTCACTGAAGCAATGAACATGAGCTTGATGGAGCTCAGAGGGGCTGTCCATGGGGTCACAGAGAGTCAGACACGACTGAACGACTAAATAACAACAATACATATTTATAATTTTGCCCCAGTGATATACACAGAGGGGTAATTGGTCAATGTAACCCTTGCACTCCTGGTATGATTCAGTTTGTGTGCATTCCACTCTATCCGCTTTCCTATTTGCTGGTTGTTTCTGACCCGCCTAGTGTTTATCTCATTCCGCGTTGTGATTGGTTGTCTTTATTTGATCCCGCCCTCCGCCGTTAGATTTGATTGGCTAGACGGTGCCCTGCTCATGTCATGTTAGTGTGACGCAGAATCGGGCGGCGCTCTGCACTCTGGGAGTTGAAGTGAGCGCGCAGACGATTTGTGAGCGAAAAGGCGCGCCTAGGACTACAATCCCAGAGTGCCATACGACCCGTAGGGGCGGGGCGTCTGTCAGCACATGGGATGGAGCTGTACTGTGAGGAGAAGAGAGATAGAGAAACACAGAGAGGTGGAGAGACAGATACAGAGATAGACTGAGACGGCAGGATGAGTGGGGAGATGTGAGTATCACTGAGGGGGGGAGAGGGACAGGGAGACATTCAGAGATATACATGACTGGGGGGGTATATGTATATCATACTGAGGAGGAGAGAGGGGGACAGAGAGAGAGAGAGAGAGGGGGACAGAGAGAGAGAGAGAGAGAGGGGGACAGTGAGAGAGGGGGACATGGAGAAATACAGAGATATACAGGACTGGGGGGGGTATATGTATATCATACTGAGGAGGAGAGAGGGGGACAGGGAGAGAGAGAGAGAGGGACAGGGAGAAATACAGAGATATACAGGACTGGGGGGGGTATATGTATATCATACTGAGGAGGAGAGAGGGGGACAGAGAGAGAGAGGGACAGGGAGAAATACAGAGATATACAGTACTGGGGGGGTATATGTATATCATACTGAGGAGGAGAGAGGGGGACAGAGAGAGAGAGGGACAGGGAGAAATACAGAGATATACAGGACTGGGGGGTATATGTATATCATACTGAGGAGGAGAGGGGGACAGAGAGAGAGAGAGGGGGACAGTGATAGAGGGAGAGAGGGGGACAGAGAGAGAGAGAGGGGGACAGAGAGAGAGGGGGGGGGGCAGAGAGAGAGGGGGACAGAGAGAGAGGGGGGGCAGAGAGAGAGAGAGGGGGACAGAGAGAGAGAGAGGGGGACAGTGATAGAGGGAGAGAGGGGGACAGAGAGAGAGAGAGGGGGACAGAGAGAGAGGGGGGGGGCAGAGAGAGAGGGGGGACAGAGAGAGAGGGGGGCAGAGAGAGAGAGAGGGGGACAGAGAGAGAGAGAGGGGGACAGAGAGAGAGAGAGGGGGACAGAGAGAGAGAGAGGGGGACAGTGATAGAGGGAGAGAGGGGGACAGAGAGAGAGAGAGGGGGACAGAGAGAGAGGGGGGGACAGAGAGAGAGGGGGGGACCCAGAGAGAGAGAGAGGGGGGACAGAGAGAGAGAGAGGGGGAACCCAGAGAGAGAGAGAGAGGGGGGACAGAGAGAGAGAGAGAGGGGGGACAGAGAGAGAGAGAGAGGGGGGACAGAGAGAGAGAGAGAGGGGGACAGAGAGAGAGAGAGAGGGGGACAGTGAGAGAGGGAGAGAGGGGGACAGTGAGAGAGGGAGAGAGGGGGACAGAGAGAGAGAGAGAGAGGGGGACAGTGATAGAGGGAGAGAGGGGGACAGTGAGAGAGGGGGACAGTGAGAGAGGGGGACAGTGAGAGAGGGGGACAGAGAGAGAGGGACAGGGAGAAATACAGAGATATACAGGACTGGGGGGTATATGTATATCATACTGAGGAGGAGAGAGGGGGACAGAGAGAGAGGGGGGGGACAGTGAGAGAGGGGGACAGAGAGGGAGAGAGGGGGACAGAGAGGGAGAGAGGGGGACAGAGAGAGAGAGAGGGGGACAGTGAGAGAGGGGGACAGAGAGAGAGGGACAGGGAGAAATACAGAGATATACAGGACTGGGGGGGGGGCAGGGAGAGAGAGGGACAGGGAGAAATACAGAGATATACAGGACTGGGGGGGGGGCAGGGAGAGAGAGGGACAGGGAGAAATACAGAGACATACAGGACTGGGAGGTATATGTATATCATACTGAGGAGGAGAGAGGGGGATAGAGAGAGAGAGGGGGGACAGTGAGAGAGGGGGACAGTGAGGGAGAGAGGGGGACAGAGAGGGAGAGAGGGGGACAGAGAGGGAGAGAGGGGGACAGAGAGGGAGAGAGAGGGACAGAGAGGGAGAGAGGGGGACAGAGAGGGAGAGAGGGGGACAGAGAGGGAGAGAGGGGGACAGAGAGAGAGAGAGGGGGACAGTGAGAGAAAGGGACAGTGAGAGAGGGGGACAGTGAGAGAGGGGGACAGTGAGAGAGGGACAGGGAGAAATACAGAGATATACAGGACTGGGGGGGGGGCAGGGAGAGAGAGGGACAGGGAGAAATACAGAGATATACAGGACTGGGGGGGTATATGTATATCATACTGAGGAGGAGAGAGGGGGACAGTGAGAGAGGGACAGGGAGAAATACAGAGATATACAGGACTGGGAGGTATATGTATATCATACTGAGGAGGAGAGAGGGGGATAGAGAGAGAGAGGGGGGACAGTGAGAGAGGGGGACAGTGAGGGAGAGAGGGGGACAGAGAGGGAGAGAGGGGGACAGAGAGGGAGAGAGGGGGACAGAGAGGGAGAGAGGGGGACAGAGAGGGAGAGAGGGGGACAGAGAGAGAGAGAGGGGGACAGAGAGAGAGAGGGACAGTGAGAGAAAGGGACAGTGAGAGAAAGGGACAGTGAGAGAGGGGGACAGTGAGAGAGGGGGACAGTGAGAGAGGGACAGGGAGAAATACAGAGATATACAGGACTGGGGGGGGGGGGCAGGGAGAGAGAGGGACAGGGAGAAATACAGAGATATACAGGACTGGGGGGGTATATGTATATCATACTGAGGAGGAGAGAGGGGGACAGTGAGAGAGGGAGAGAGGGGGACAGTGAGAGAGGGAGAGAGGGGGACAGGGAGAGAGGGGGACAGAGAGAGAGAGAGAGGGGGACAGAGAGAGAGAGAGGGGGACAGAGAGAGAGAGAGGGGGGACAGAGAGAGAGAGAGGGGGACAGAGAGAGAGAGAGGGGGACAGAGAGAGAGAGAGGGGGACAGAGAGAGAGAGAGGGGGACAGAGAGAGAGAGAGGGGGACAGAGAGAGAGAGAGAGGGGGACAGAGAGAGAGAGAGGGGGACAGAGAGAGAGAGAGGGGGACAGAGAGAGAGAGAGGGGGACAGAGAGAGAGAGAGGGGGACAGAGAGAGAGAGAGGGGGACAGAGAGAGAGAGAGGGGGGACAGAGAGAGAGAGAGGGGGACAGGGAGAGAGGGGGACAGAGAGAGAGAGAGAGGGGGACAGAGAGAGAGAGAGAGGGGGACAGTGAGATAGGGGGACAGTGAGAGAGGGACAGGAAGAAATACAGAGATATACAGGACTGGGGGGGTATATGTATATCATACTGAGGAGGAGAGAGGGGGACAGAGAGAGAGAGAGGGACAGGGAGAAATACAGAGATATACAGGACTGGGGGGGTATATGTATATCATACTGAGGAGGAGAGAGGGGGACAGGGAGAGAGGGACAGGGAGAAATACAGAGATATACAGGACTGGGGGGTGGGGGCAGGGAGAGACGGGGGAGAGAGAGAGGGACAGAGAGAGAGAGACGGACAGGGGA
>JAPZIH010000138.1:0-39899 GCA_027410445.1 Discoglossus pictus | reverse complement strand
AGCTGTGTGTAATGTAATGTGGGGTACAGGAGAGCTGTGTGTAATGTAATGTGTGGTACAGGAGAGCTGTGTGTAATGATATGTGGGGTACAGGGGAGCTGTGTGTAATGATATGTGGGGTACAGGGGAGCTGTGTGTAATGTAATGTGGGGTACAGGAGAGCTGTGTGTAATGATATGTGGGGTACAGGGGAGCTGTGTGTAATGTAATGTGGGGTACAGGGGAGCTGTGTGTAATGATATGTGGGGTACAGGAGAGCTGTGTGTAATGATATGTGGGGTACAGTAGAGCTGTGTGTAATGTAATGTGGGGTACAGGAGAGCTGTGTGTAATGTAATGTGGGGTACAGGAGAGCTGTGTGTAATGTAATGTGGGGTACAGGAGAGCTGTGTGTAATGATATGTGGGGTACAGGAGAGCTGTGTGTAATGTAATGTGGGGTACAGGAGAGCTGTGTGTAAGGTAATGTGGGGTAAAGGAGAGCTGTGTGTAATGTAATGTGGGGTACAGGGGAGCTGTGTGTAATGTAATGTGGGGTACAGGGGAGCTGTGTGTAATGTAATGTGGGGTACAGGAGAGCTGTGTGTAATGATATGTGGGGTACAGGAGAGCTGTGTGTAATGATATGTGGGGTACAGGGGAGCTGTGTGTAATGTAATGTGGGGTACAGGTGAGCTGTGTGTAATGTAATGTGGGGTACAGGAGAGTTGTGTGTAATGTAATGTGGGGTACAGGTGAGCTGTGTGTAATGTAATGTGGGGTACAGGAGAGTTGTGTGTAATGTAATGTGGGGTACAGGTGAGCTGTGTGTAATGTAATGTGGGGTACAGGAGAGTTGTGTGTAATGTAATGTGGGGTACAGGAGAGCTGTGTGTAATGTAATGTGGGGTACAGCAGAGCTGTGTGTAATGATATGTGGGGTACAGGTGAGCTGTGTGTAATGTAATGTGGGGTACAGTAGAGCTGTGTGTAATGATATGTGGGGTACAGGAGAGCTGTGTGTAATGATATGTGGGGTACAGGAGAGCTGTGTGTATTGATATGTGGGGTACAGGAGAGCTGTGTGTAATGTAATGTGGGGTACAGAAGAGCTGTGTGTAATGTAATGTGGGGTACAGGAGAGCTGTATGTAATGATATGTGGGGTACAGGAGAGCTGTTTGTAATGATATGTGGGGTATAGGAGAGCTGTGTGTAATGTAATGTGGGGTACAGGAGAGTTGTGTGTAATGATATGTGGGGTACAGAAGAGCTGTGTGTAATGATATGTGGGGTACAGGAGAGCTGTGTGTAATGATATGTGGGGTACAGGAGAGCTGTTTGTAATGATATGTGGGGTATAGGAGAGCTGTGTGTAATGATATGTGGGGTACAGGAGAGCTGTGTGTAATGTAATGTGGGGTACAGGGGAGCTGTGTGTAATGTAATGTGGGGTACAGGAGAGCTGTGTGTAATGATATGTGGGGTACAGGAGAGCTGTGTAGTGTAATGTGGGGTACAGGAGAGCTGTGTGTAATGATATGTGGGGTACAGGAGAGCTTTGTGTAATGTAATGTGGGGTACAGGAGAGCTGTGTGTAATGTAATGTGGG
The DNA here is from genome assembly GCA_027410445.1 of Discoglossus pictus. Taxonomy (NCBI): domain Eukaryota; kingdom Metazoa; phylum Chordata; class Amphibia; order Anura; family Alytidae; genus Discoglossus; species Discoglossus pictus. The sequence goes on along the minus strand of JAPZIH010000138.1, from coordinate 38,310 downwards.
GTACAGGGGAGCTTTGTGTAATGTAATGTGGGGTACAGGAGAGCTTTGTGTAATGTAATGTGGGGTACAGGAGAGCTTTGTGTAATGTAATGTGGGGTACAGGAGAGCTGTGTGTAATGTAATGTGGGGTACAGGAGAGCTGTGTGTAATGTAATGTGGGGTACAGGTGAGCTGTGTGTAATGTAATGTGGGGTACAGGTGAGCTGTGTGTATTGATATGTGGGGTACAGGAGAGCTGTGTGTATTGATATGTGGGGTACAGGAGAGCTGTGTGTAATGTAATGTGGGGTACAAGAGAGCAGTGTGTAATGATATGTGGGGTACAGGTGAGCTGTGTGTAATGTAATGTGGGGTACAGGAGGGCTGTGTGTAATGATATGTGGGGTACACGACAGCTGTGTGTAATGATATGTGGGGTACAGGGGAGCTGTGTGTAATGATATGTGGGGTACAATAGAGCTGTGTGTAATGTTTTGTGGGGTACAGGTGAACTGTGTGTAATGTAATGTGGGGTACAGGAGAGCTGTGTTTATTGATATGTGGGGTACAGGAGAGCTGTGTGTAATGTAATGTGGGGTACAGGAGATCTTTGTGTAATGTAATGTGGGGTACAGAAGAGCTGTGTGTAATGTAATGTGGGGTACAATAGAGCTGTGTGTAATGATATGTGGGGTACAGGTGAACTGTGTGTAATGTAATGTGGGGTACAGGAGAGCTGTGTGTAATGTAATGTGGGGTACAGGAGAGCTGTGTGTAATGATATGTGGGGTACAGGAGAGCTTTGTGTAATGTAATCTGGGGTACAGGAGAGTTGTGTGTAATGATATGTGGGGTACAGGAGAGCTGTGTGTAATGTAATCTGGGGTACAGGAGAGCTGTGTGTAATGTAATATGGGGTACAGGGGAGCTGTGTGTAATGTAATCTGGGGTACAGGGGAGCTGTGTGTAATGTAATCTGGGGTACAGGAGAGCTGTGTGTAATGTAATCTGGGGTACAGGGGAGCTGTGTGTAATGATATGTGGGGTACAGGAGAGCTGTGTGTAATGTAATGTGGGGTACAGGAGAGCTGTTTGTAATGATATGTGGGGTACAGGTGAGCTGTGTGTAATGTAATGTGGGGTACAGGAGAGCTGTGTGTAATGATATGTGGGGTACAGGAGAGCCTTGTGTAATGTAATGTGGGGTACAGGAGAGCTGTGTGTAATGTAATGTGGGGTACAGGGGAGCTTTGTGTAATGTAATGTGGGGTACAGGAGAGCTTTGTGTAATGTAATGTGGGGTACAGGAGAGCTGTGTGTAATGTAATGTGGGGTACAGGAGAGCTGTGTGTATTGATATGAGGGGTACAGGAGAGCTGTGTGTAATGTAATGTGGGGTACAGGAGAGCTGTGTGTATTGATATGTGGGGTACAGGGGAGCTGTGTGTAATGTAATGTGGGGTACAGTAGAGCTGTGTGTAATGATATGTGGGGTACAGGAGAGCTGTGTGTAATGATATGTGGGGTACAGGAGAGCTGTGTGTATTGATATGTGGGGTACAGGAGAGCTGTGTGTAATGGAATGTGGGGTACAGAAGAGCTGTGTGTAATGTAATGTGGGGTACAGGAGAGCTGTGTGTAATGATATGTGGGGTACAGGAGAGCTGTTTGTAATGATATGTGGGGTATAGGAGAGCTGTGTGTAATGTAATGTGGGGTACAGGAGAGTTGTGTGTAATGATATGTGGGGTACAGAAGAGCTGTGTGTAATGATATGTGGGGTACAGGAGAGCTGTGTGTAATGATATGTGGGGTACAGGAGAGCTGTTTGTAATGATATGTGGGGTACAGGAGAGCTGTGTGTAATGTAATGTGGGGTACAGGAGAGCTGTGTGTAATGATATGTGGGGTACAGGAGAGCTGTGTGTAATGTAATGTGGGGTACAGTAGAGCTGTGTGTAATGTAATGTGGGGTACAGGAGAGCTCTGTGTAGTGTAATGTGGGGTACAGGGGAGCTGTGTGTAATAATATGTGGGGTACAGGTGAGCTGTGTGTAATGTAATGTGGGGTACAGTAGAGCTGTGTGTAATGATATGTGGGGTACAGGAGAGTTTTGTGTAATGTAATGTGGGGTACAGGTGAGCTGTGTGTAATGATATGTGGGGTACAGTAGAGGTTTGTGTAATGTAATGTGGGGTACAGGAAAGCTGTGTGTAATGATATGTGGGGTACAGGAGAGCTGTGTGTAATAATATGTGGGGTACAATAGAGCTGTGTGTAATGTAATGTGGGGTACAGGAGAGCTGTGTGTAATAATATGTGGGGTACAATAGAGCTGTGTGTAATGTAATGTGGGGTACAGGAGAGCTGTGTGTAATAATATGTGGGGTACAATAGAGCTGTGTGTAATGTAATGTGGGGTACAGGAGAGCTGTGTGTAATAATATGTGGGGTACAATAGAGCTGTGTGTAATGTAATGTGGGGTACAGGAGAGCTGTGTGTAATAATATGTGGGGTACAATAGAGCTGTGTGTAATGTAATGTGGGGTACAGGAGAGCTGTGTGTAATAATATGTGGGGTACAGGAGAGCTGTGTGTAATGTAATGTGGGGTACAGTAGAGCTGTGTGTAATGATATGTGGGGTACAGGAGAGCTGTGTGTAATGATATGTGGGGTACAGGAGAGCTGTGTGTAATGTAATATGGGGTACAGGAGAGCTGTGTTTAATGTAATATGGGGTACAGAAGAGCTGTGTGTATTGATATGTGGGGTACAGGAGAGCTGTGTGTAATATGTGGGGTACAGGAGAGCTGTGTGTAATGTAATGCGGGGTACAGGAGAGCTGTGTGTAATATGTGGGGTACAGGAGAGCTGTGTGTAATGATATGTGAGGTACAGGGGAGCTGTGTGTAATGTAATGTGGGGTACAGGGGAGTTGTGTGTAATGTAATGTGGGGTACAGGAGAGTTGTGTGTAATGTAATGTGGGGTACAGGAGAGCTGTGTGTAATGTAATGTGGGGTACAGAAGAGCTGTGTGTAATGATATGTGGGGTACAGGAGAGCTGTGTGTAATGTAATGTGGGGTACAGGAGAGCTGTGTGTAATGTAATATGGGGTACAGGAGAGCTGGGTGTAATGATATGTGGGGTACAGGGGAGTTGTGTGTAATGTAATATGGGGTACAGGAGAGCTGGGTGTAATGATATGTGGGGTACAGGGGAGCTGTGTGTAAGTTAATGTGGGGTACAGGAGAGCTGTGTGTAATGTAATGTGGGGTACAGGAGAGCTGGGTGTAATGATATGTGGGGTACACGAGAGCTGTGTGTTATGATATGTGGGGTACAGGAGAGTTGTGTGTAATGTAATGTGGGGTACAGGAAAGCTGTGTGTAATGTAATGTGGGGTACAGGGGAGCTGTGTGTAATGTAATGTGGGGTATAGGAGAGCTGTGTGTAATGTAATGTGTGGTACAGGAGAGCTGTGTGTAATGATATGTGGGGTACAGGAGAGCTGTGTGTAATGTAATGTGGGGTACAGGAGAGCTGTGTGTAATGTAATGTGGGTTACAGGAGTGCTGTTTGTAATGTAATCTGGGGTACAGGAGAGCTGTGTGTAATGATATGTGGGGTACAGGAGAGATGTGTGTAAGTTAATGTGAGGTACAGGAGAGCTGTGTGTAATGTAATGTGGGGTACAGGAGAGCTGTGTGTATTGATATGTGGGGTACAGGAGAGCTCTGTGTAATGTAATCTGGGGTACAGGAGAGCTGTGTGTAATGATATGTGGGGTACAGGAGAGATGTGTGTAAGTTAATGTGGGGTACAGGGGAGCTGTGTGTAATGATATTTGGGGTACAGGAGAGCTGTGTGTAATGATATGTGGGGTACACCCCATCACCCTCACCCTAACACACCTCACCCTAACACACCCAACAATCAACCCTAACATTCTTCACCCTAACACACCTAATCCTAACACACTTAGCCCTAACACTCAACCCTAACAACCCTTACCCTAACAACCCTTACGCTAACACCCAACCCTAATACCCCTCACCCTAACACACCTAACACTCAACACTAGCACCCCTCACCCTAACACACCTAACACTCAACCCTAACACCCTTCACCCTAACACACCTAACCCTAACACTCAACTCTAACCCCCCTCACCCTAACACTCCTAAACCTAACATTCATCCCTAACGCCCCTCATCCTAACGCCCCTCACCCTAACACTCCTAAACCTAACATTCAACCCTGACACCCTTCACCCTAACACACCTAACCCTAACACTCAACTCTAACACCCCTCACTCTAACACCCTTTACCCTAACACACCAAACCCTAAAACCTCATCACCTTAACACCCCTAACCCTAACACCCCACCCCACCTTCATAACACCCCTCACACTAACACACCTAACACTCAACCCTAACACCCTTCACCCTAACACCCCTTACCCTAACACCACTGTGGCGATCTGCTTTCTTAAGTCAGGCTTCATAAGGCTGTTATGGCCAAACCTATCCAGCAGATATACCAAGTTCTTTATATTCCCTCACTAGACAGCTGATGTCTCTTCAATTAGACGCAGTATTTAAAATAAGAATGCAGGCTCAGCTTTATAAAAACACTAGCGACTTGCCCGTCAAAAAATGACGGCAATAAGATTGTAAGGCAGGTAATGCTGTTTGGTTGAGACATTAATTTTGTGGGTGTTCCAAGATCCTTCGGCGCTCATTGCAAGCTTTATGCTAATAAAATAATTAATAAATTAATAAATGAATATACTTTGAAGTAATATATGCAGGAAGCATTGTGTTGAAGAGCTGACAATCTGTTTTGATGTTGCTGCAGCATACAATGTAGGTTTGCAGTGTTGTTGAGCTGAGGTGTAAGTGTCAGCAATGTGTGTAGTGTGTAGTGTAAATAGGCTGCGTGCGCGAGGGGAAGACGTTAGGGTAGGTGTGTACTTCCGCATTGTGTAAGTTAGTGTTGTAAAATGACGGCTAATGTGTATGTGGTACGCGGCTGTGGATGATTTAGCGTCCTTGTTAATAGTGTATCTTGGACCTCGTACGGCTTTTTGGGAAAATCCGTATGTGTTTTGTGGTGTTTTGGGTCCTGGAATTTGTACTTAAATTGAGGTGTAACTTCACTTGCAGAGGTCCCAGGTCCCCCCTCTTGCTGTGGGTAAGCTTTTTATGTGTTTGTTGTGTGTATTAATTGTGTTTTTAATGTTTTCATCTGCGCGGGTTTCAGGCGCTAAGGACGTATTTTTGCGAGGTCGTAATGTTTTTTTTTCTAAGTCCCGCGGCTCGTACTTGTGGATGCCAAGTCCGTAAATTTTGCGGTGTAAGTCCCGTCTGCAGCTCATTGCAGCTGACGTGGGAGCCTCCACCTCCGCAAATGCAGCCCCTCGCTTCGTGAGGGTCCGCATTTGCGGGCCTAAGGTCCGCAGTTGCTGGCAATGAGCGCCTTCGGCTTTCGCAAGGGCTGCAGTTGCTACGCGAGCCTGCAGCGTAAGCAACAACCGGCATGCTCACAACTATATATGTAATCAGGAACTGCTTTTATTGCTGTAGACACTTCATATCAGAGGTTCAATAGATGTAAATTTTAGAACTTTAGCTGACAACATTCAAGTGCATGACATTCCCCTTTTCATTATGAGCATTTACACTGTTCATTAATTGTGCAGGATCAGGGCAGCTATAGGCTCTGGCACTCTGACACATATGTCCCTTAAAGCTGTTACCTTTCTTTCCTGCCGTCAGAGACATCACACACTCCATGCAGCACAGATTTTACCTCAGAAAGCGATTACATAACTAACTGATTTTCCCTCTTCCAACTGTCAGAAACTGGCCACCTCAACATTCTAAAATATTTAACACTTAATGAACCAAACATGCAGCATACAGAATCACACAAGTCAATCACACATAGGCAAGCAACATAAAGTACAGTAATTAGCATAACTATAACATAATATACAGTAATTAGCATAACTATAACATAATATACAGTAATTAACATTACATAATGTAACATATTATAACTATAAACAGAGCACACCAACAGATCACATGAGTCCCAAAAATGGTGGTCAGGAGGATCATGACAACTACTCTCCCTTTCCAGGTGGCCGAGCGCAGGGGATGATCCTGCCGGATGATTTCCAAGCTTGGCCATTGTTTGTCCTCCTGCCGGTAAAGGCCATCTGCATTTTGGTGATTCTTTCCCCGACGACGCTGGATGGTGAAATTGTAAGCCTGAAGTGCTAAGCTCCATCTTAGCAGACGTCCATTGTCACCGGCCACCCTTGTAAGCCAGCATAGTGGGTTGTGATCAGTCAGGGCAGTGGTCCAGTACCCTTCACCCTAATACACCTAACCCTAACACTCAACTCTAACACCCTTCACCCTAACACACCTAACCCTAACACTCAACTCTAACACCCCTCACTCTAACACACCTAACACTCAACCCTAATACCCCTCAACCTAACACACCTAACACTCAATCCTAACACCCTTTACCCTAACACACCTAACCCTAACACTCAACTCTAACACATCTAAACCTAACACTCAACCCTAATACCCCTCAACACTCAACTCTAACACCCCTCACCATAACACACCTAACACTCAATCCTAACACCCCTCACCCTAACACACCTAACAGTCAACCCTAACACCCTAACACACCTAACCCTAACACTCAACTCTAACACATCTAAACCTAACACTCAACCCTAATACCCCTCAACCTAACACACCTAACACTCAATCCTAACACCCTTTACCCTAACACACCTAACCCTAACACTCAACTCTAACACACCTAACACTCAATCCTAACACCCCTCACCCTAACACACCTAACAGTCAACCCTAACACCCTTCCCCCTAACACACCTAACCCTAACACTCAACTCTAACACCCCTCACCCTAACACACCTAACACTCAACCCTAACACCCCTCGACCTAACACTCAATCCTAACACCCTTTACCCTAACACCCCTCACTCTAACACATCTAAACCTAACACTCAACCCTAATACCCCTCGACCTAACACTCAATCCTAACACCCTTTACCCTAACACACCTAACCCTAACACCCCTCACTCTAACACATCTAAACCTAACACTTAACCCTAATACCCCTCAACCTAACACACCTAACACTCAACCCTAACACCCTCACCCTAACACACCTAACAGTCAACCCTAACTCCCTTCACCCTAACACACCTAACCCTAACACTCAACTCTAACACATCTAAACCTAACCCTTAACCCTAATACCCCTCAACCTAACACACCTAACACTCAACCCTAACACCCTAACACACCTAACAGTCAACCCTAACACCCTTCACCCTAACACACCTAACCCTAACACTCAACTCTAACACATCTAAACCTAACACTCAACCCTAATACCCCTCAACCTTACACACCTAACACTCAATCCTAACACCCTTTACCCTAACACACCTAACCCTAACACTCAACTCTAACACACCTCACCCTAACACACCTAACACTCAATCCTAACACCCCTCACCCTAACACACCTAACAGTCAACCCTAACACCCTTCCCCCTAACACACCTAACCCTAACACTCAACTCTAACACCCCTCACCCTAACACACCTAACACTCAACCCTAACACCCCTCGACCTAACACTCAATCCTAACACCCTTTACCCTAACACACCTAACCCTAACACCCCTCACTCTAACACATCTAAACCTAACACTCAACCCTAATACCCCTCGACCTAACACTCAATCCTAACACCCTTTACCCTAACACACCTAACCCTAACACCCCTCACTCTAACACATCTAAACCTAACACTTAACCCTAATACCCCTCAACCTAACACACCTAACACTCAACCCTAACACACCTAACAGTCAACCCTAACTCCCTTCACCCTAACACAGCTAACCCTAACACTCAACTCTAACACATCTAAACCTAACCCTTAACCCTAATACCCCTCAACCTAACACACCTAACACTCAACCCTAACACCCTAACACACCTAACAGTCAACCCTAATACCCTTCACCCTAACACACCTAACCCTAACACTCAACTCTAACACATCTAAACCTAACACTCAACCCTAATACCCCTCAACCTAACACACCTAACACTCAATCCTAACACCCTTTACCCTAACACACCTAACCCTAACACTCAACTCTAACACCCCTCACCCTAACACACCTAACCCTAACACTCAACTCTAACACCCCTCACCCTAACACACCTAACACTCAACCCTAATACCCCTCAACCTAACACACCTAACACTCAATCCTAACACCCTTTACCCTAACACACCAAACCCTAACACTCAACTCTAACACCCCTCACCCTAACACACCTAACACTCAATCCTAACACCCCTCACCCTAACACACCTAACAATCAACCCTAACACCCTTCACCCTAACACACCTAACCCTAACACTCAACTCTAACACATCTAAACCTAACACTCAACCCTAATACCCCTCAACCTAACACACCTAACACTCAATCCTAACACCCTTTACCCTAACACACCTTACCCTAACACTCAACTCTAACACCCCTCACCCTAACACAAGTAACACTCAATCCTAACACCCCTCACCCTAACACACCTAACAGTCAACCCTAACACCCTTCCCCCTAACACACCCAACCCTAACACTCAACTCTAACACCCCTCACCCTAACACATCTAACACTCAATCCTAACACCCCTCACCCTAACACACCTAACAGTCAACCCTAACACCCTTCACCTTAACACACACAACCCTAACACTCAACCCTAACACCCCTCACCCTAACACACCTAACACTCAATCCTAACACCCCTCACCCTAACACACCTAACAGTCAACCCTAACACCCTTCACCCTAACACACCTAACCCTAACACTCAACTCTAACACATCTAAACCTAACACTAAACCCTAATACCCCTCGACCTAACACTCAATCCTAACACCCTTTACCCTAACACACCAAACCCTAACACCCCTCACTCTAACACATCTAAACCTAACACTTAACCCTAATACCCCTCAACCTAACACACCTAACACTCAATCCTAACACCCTTTACCCTAACACACCAAACCCTAACACTCAACTCTAACACCCCTCCCCCTAACACACCTAACACTCAATCCTAACACCCCTCACCCTAACACACCTAACAATCAACCCTAACACCCTTCACCCTAACACACCTAACCCTAACACTCAACTCTAACACATCTAAACCTAACACTCAACCCTAATACCCCTCAACCTAACACACCTAACACTCAATCCTAACACCCCTCACCCTAACACACCTAACACTAAATCCTAACACCATTTACCCTAGCACACCAAACCCTAACACTCAACTCTAACACCCCTCACCCTAACACACCTAACACTCCATCCTAACACCCCTCACCCTAACACACCTAACAATCAACCCTAACACCCTTCACCCTAACACACCTAACCCTAACACTCAACTCTAACACATCTAAACCTAACACTCAACCCTAATACCCCTCAACCTAACACACCTAACACTCAATCCTAACACCCTTTACCCTAACACACCTTACCCTAACACTCAACTCTAACACCCCTCACCCTAACACAAGTAACACTCAATCCTAACACCCCTCACCCTAACACACCTAACAGTCAACCCTAACACCCTTCCCCCTAACACACCTAACCCTAACACTCAACTCTAACACCCCTCACCCTAACACACCTAACACTCAACCCTAACACCCCTCGACCTAACACTCAATCCTAACACCCTTTACCCTAACACACCTAACCCTAACACCCCTCACTCTAACACATCTAAACCTAACACTCAACCCTAATACCCCTCGACCTAACACTCAATCCTAACACCCTTTACCCTAACACACCTAACCCTAACACCCCTCACTCTAACACATCTAAACCTAACACTTAACCCTAATACCCCTCAACCTAACACACCTAACACTCAACCCTAACACCCTCACCCTAACACACCTAACAGTCAACCCTAACTCCCTTCACCCTAACACACCTAACCCTAACACTCAACTCTAACACATCTAAACCTAACACTTAACCCTAATACCCCTCAACCTAACACACCTAACACTCAACCCTAACACCCTAACACACCTAACAGTCAACCCTAACACCCTTCACCCTAACACACCTAACCCTAACACTCAACTCTAACACATCTAAACCTAACACTCAACCCTAATACCCCTCAACCTAACACACCTAACACTCAATCCTAACACCCTTTACCCTAACACACCTAACACTAAATCCTAACACCCTTTACCCTAGCACACCAAACCCTAACACTCAACTCTAACACCCCTCACCCTAACACACCTAACACTCAATCCTAACACCCCTCACCCTAACACACCTAACAATCAACCCTAACACCCTTCACCCTAACACACCTAACCCTAACACTCAACTCTAACACATCTAAACCTAACACTCAACCCTAATACCCCTCAACCTAACACACCTAACACTCAATCCTAACACCCTTTACCCTAACACACCTAACCCTAACACTCAACTCTAACACCCCTCACCCTAACACAAGTAACACTCAATCCTAACACCCCTCACCCTAACACACCTAACAGTCAACCCTAACACCCTTCCCCCTAACATACCTAACCCTAACACTCAACTCTAACACCCCTCACCCTAACACACCTAACACTCAACCCTAACACCCCTCGACCTAACACTCAATCCTAACACCCTTTACCCTAACACCCCTCACTCTAACACATCTAAACCTAACACTCAACCCTAATACCCCTCGACCTAACACTCAATCCTAACACCCTTTACCCTAACACACCTAACCCTAACACCCCTCACTCTAACACATCTAAACCTAACACTTAACCCTAATACCCCTCAACCTAACACACCTAACACTCAACCCTAACATCCTCACCCTAACACACCTAACAGTCAACCCTAACTCCCTTCACCCTAACACACCTAACCCTAACACTCAACTCTAACACATCTAAACCTAACACTTAACCCTAATACCCCTCAACCTAACACACCTAACACTCAACCCTAACACCCTCACCCTAACACACCTAACAGTCAACCCTAACACCCTAACACACCTAACCCTAACACTCAACTCTAACACATCTAAACCTAACACTCAACCCTAATACCCCTCAACCTAACACACCTAACACTCAATCCTAACACCCTTTACCCTAACACACCTAACCCTAACACTCAACTCTAACACCCCTCACCCTAACACATCTAACACTCAATCCTAACACCCCTCACCCTAACACACCTAACAGTCAACCCTAACACCCTTCACCTTAACACACCCAACCCTAACACTCAACCCTAACACCCCTCACCCTAACACACCTAACACTCAATCCTAACACCCCTCACCCTAACACACCTAACAGTCAACCCTAACACCCTTCACCCTAACACACCTAACCCTAACACTCAACTCTAACTTATCTAAACCTAACACTCAACCCTAATACCCCTCGACCTAACACTCAATCCTAACACCCTTTACCCTAACACACCAAACCCTAACACCCCTCACTCTAACACATCTAAACCTAACACTTAACCCTAATACCCCTCAACCTAACACACCTAACACTCAACCCTAACACCCCTCACCCTAACACACCTAACAGTCAACCCTAACACCCTTCACCCTAACACACCTAACCCTAACACTCAACTCTAACACATCTAAACCTAACACTCAACCCTAATACCCCTCAACCTAACACACCTAACACTCAATCCTAACACCCTTTACCCTAACACACCTAACCCTAACACCCCTCACTCTAACACATTTAAACCTAACACTCAACCCTAATACCCCTCACCCTAACACACCTAACACTCAATCCTAACACCCCTCACCCTAACACACCTAACACTCAACCCTAACACCCTTCACCCTAACACAGATAACCCTAACACTCAACCCTAACACCCCTCACCCTAACAACTCTTACCCTAACACCTAACCCTAACACCCCTCACCCTAGCACACCTTAACACTCAACCTTAATACCCCTAACTCTAACACTCCTCACCCTAACACACAACCCTAACACCCTAACACACCTAACAGTCAACCCTAACACCCTTCACCCTAACACACCTAACCCTAACACTCAACTCTAACACATCTAAACCTAACACTCAACCCTAATACCCCTCAACCTAACACACCTAACACTCAATCCTAACACCCTTTACCCTAACACACCTAACACTAAATCCTAACACCCTTTACCCTAGCACACCAAACCCTAACACTCAACTCTAACACCCCTCACCCTAACACACCTAACACTCAATCCTAACACCCCTCACCCTAACACACCTAACACTCAATCCTAACACCCTTTACCCTAACACACCTAACCCTAACACTCAACTCTAACACCCCTCACCCTAACACATCTAACACTCAATCCTAACACCCCTCACCCTAATACACCTAACAGTCAACCCTAACACCCTTCACCTTAACACACCCAACCCTAACACTCAACCCTAACACCCCTCACCCTAACACACCTAACACTCAATCCTAACACCCCTCACCCTAACACACCTAACAGTCAACCCTAACACCCTTCACCCTAACACACCTAACCCTAACACTCAACTCTAACACATCTAAACCTAACACTCAACCCTAATACCCCTCGACCTAACACTCAATCCTAACACCCTTTACCCTAACACACCAAACCCTAACACCCCTCACTCTAACACATCTAAACCTAACACTTAACCCTAATACCCCTCAACCTAACACACCTAACACTCAACCCTAACACCCCTCACCCTAACACACCTAACAGTCAACCCTAACACCCTTCACCCTAACACACCTAACCCTAACACTTAACTCTAACACATCTAAACCTAACACTCAACCCTAATACCCCTCAACCTAACACACCTAACACTCAATCCTAACACCCTTTACCCTAACACACCTAACCCTAACACCCCTCACTCTAACACATCTAAACCTAACACTCAACCCTAATACCCCTCACCCTAACACACCTAACACTCAATCCTAACACCCCTCACCCTAACACACCTAACACTCAACCCTAACACCCTTCACCCTAACACAGATAACCCTAACACTCAACCCTAACACCCCTCACCCTAACAACTCTTACCCTAACACCTAACCCTAACACCCCTCACCCTAGCACACCTTAACACTCAACCTTAATACCCCTAACTCTAACACTCCTCACCCTAACACACCTAACCCTAGCACTCAACCCTAACACCCTAACACTCAACCCTAACACCCCTCACCCTAACAACCCTTACCCTAACACCTAACCCTAACACTCCACCCTAACACTCCTCACCGTAAAAACAACCCTAATACCTAACCCTAACAGCACCCTCACCCTAACACCCTAAGGGACAAAGGGGCTACAAGGGGCTGAGGGAGGCCACAGAGGGCGATGAGGGGCCACAAGTGGTCCGCGGGGGCCATAAGGGGCCGTGGGGGTTTACAGGGCCTGCAAGGGGCACAATGGGGGGCCACAGAGGGCCATAAGGGGCTGAGGCTGACCCACGGGAGGTCCATATGGGTCATAAGGGGACAAAGCTTGGCCATTATTTGTCCTCCTGCCGGGAAAGGCCATCTGCATTTTGGTGATTCTTTCCCCGACGACACCGGATGTTGAAATTGTAAGCCTGAAGTGCTAAGCTCAATCTTAGCAGACGTCCATTGTCCCCGGCCACCCTTGTAAGCCAGCATAGCGGGTTGTGATCAGTCACCACCTTGAACTCCCTCCCATAAAGATAATATTGGAGTTTCTTTAGAGCCAAACACTCAGTTTCAATAGCAGCATAGGCCACCTCCCTGGGTAGTAGCTTCCTACTCAGGTAGGCAATGGGGAGTTCTGCTCCAGCGTCATCCAGCTGACTTAGTACGGCCCCTAATCCATAGGTGGACACGTCTGTATGGACAATAAAGGGCCGCTGGTAGTTCAGGGTGGCCAAAACAGGGGATGACATTATAATTGTAAACAAATTTTCGATAATAACCTGCAGTTCACAAGAAAGCCATCACGTGCTTCTTTGTCCGGGGAATGGGCCAGGTTGCTATACTCTCCACTTTAGTGGGTCTGGCCTTATCTGCCCTCTGCCCACCCAGTGCCCTAGGTACTGGACCTCTGCCCTGGCCCACTGACACATGTCAGGCTGTTAGTCCTGCCTCCCTGATAGTTCCTAATACTTTCTGGAGGTGTACAAGGTGTTCCTCCCAGGTGTGGCTGAATACAGCTATTTCATCCAGGAATGCCTGTGCATACTCCTGGTGTCCCCTCAGTAACTGATCCACTAGCCTCTGGAAGGTGGATGGGAAATTCTTCATCCCAAAGGGCATCACCATAAACTGGTAGAGCCCAAAGGGGGTGAGGTAAGCCAACTTTTCTCTGGCAGACTCCGCAAGCAGAATCTGTGAAGATTGCCTAAGAAAGGTATCTAGGGTAGTTACATAGGTGGCAGGACCCAACCAGTCGAGCAACTCGTCCATGCGGGGAATAGGATAGGCATTCGTTTTAGTTTTGTCATTAAGCCTCCTATAATCCACCCAGAACCTAGCTGTTCCACTAGTACCACAGGGGAGGTCCAAGGGCTACTGGATGGCTGGATCACTTTTAACTGTATCTCATCTAACTCACTATATATACATGTCCTGACTGCCTCCATGACCCTGTAAGAGGATGGTGTTAGAGGAGGGCAGTCACCGGTCAGTACCTCATGGGTAGCTAGAGCAGTACGGCCCTCACCCTAACACACCTAACACTCAACCCTAACACCTCTTAGCCTAACACCCCTCACCCTAACACACCTCACTCTAACACCCTTCACTCTAAAACACCTAACCCTAACCCCTCATCACCTTAACACCCCTAACCCTAACACCCCATAACCCTAACACACCGAACACTCAACCCTAACACCCCTCACCCTAACACCCCTCACCCTAACACACCTAACACTCAACCCTAACACCCCTCACCCTAACACCGCTCAACCTAACAACCCTTACCCTAACACCTAACCCTAACGCCCCTCACCCTACCACACCTAACACTCAACCCTAACACCCCTAACCCTAGCACTCCTAACCCTAACATCCCTCACCCAAACACACCAAACCCAAACACTCAACCCTAGCACCCCTCACGATAACTAACCTAACCCTAACTCTCAACCCTAACGCCCCTCACCCTAACTCACCTAAACCTTACACTCAAAACTAACACCCTTTACTCTAACAACCCTTACCCTAACACTTAAAACTAATATCCCTCACCATAACACCCCTTACCCTAACACACCTAACACTCAACCTTAATACCCCTAACCCTAACACTCCTCACTAGAGATGTCGCGAATAGTTCGCCGGCAGACTGTTCCCGGCGAACATAGCATGTTCGCGTTCACGGCGAACCGCGAACATATGCGATGTTCGATCCGCCTCCAATACTTTATCATTGAGCAAACTCTGACCCTGCATGTCACAGTCAGTAAACACATTCCAGCCAATCAGCAGCATACACTCCCTTCCAGAGCCTTCTAACTCATGGACAGCAGCCATTTTGGAATCATAACTAACTTGCAGTCTTACTGAGAGGAGGGAGAGTGTAGGTGCTGCTGATTGAATAGGGAAATCAATAGCTAGGCAAGTTTATTCAGTGTCCAGTGACACTGGTGATGAGAAGGACTCATCAGATCTCTGCTGTAAACACAGCACCCCAAAAAGCCCTTTTTAGGGCTATAACATCTTTTTTTTTTCTTTGTATTTTTCTGTGTAATCTAACTTCATTTGCCTGTCTCCCTGCTAGCCCCTGCTAGCAAGTGTGTGTGTCAGGCTCACAGCTTATACTGTGTGTGCACAATGCATACAATATAATATTGTTTATCAGTGGTCTACGTTTAAAAAACCAAAACTTTTATTTTGTTAAATCTTAGTTCATTTGCTTGTCCGCTAGCCAGTGTGTGTGTCAGGCTTACAAGTACTGTGCCAAGTTCAACCAATCCAATCTATTTGGGGTACCAGCAGTCCACATTTAAAAAAACAATAATTTTATTTTATTAAATCTAAGTGCATTTGCCTGACCGCCAATCAAAGTTCATTTGCTTGACCGCTAGCCAGTGTGTGTGTCAGGCTTACAAGTACTGTGCCAAGTTCAACCAATCCAATCTATTTGGGGTACCAGCAGTCCACATTTAAAAAAACTATAATTTTATTTTATTAAATCTAAGCGCATTTGCCTGACCGCCAATCAAAGTTCATTTGCTTGACCGCTAGCCAGTGTGTGTGTCAGGCTTACAAGTACTGTGCCAAGTTCAACCAATCCAATCTATTTGGGGTACCAGCAGTCCACATTTAAAAAAACTATAATTTTATTTTCTTAAATCTAAGTGCATTTGCCTGACCCCCATTCAAAGTTCATTTGCTTGACCGCTAGCCATTGTGTGTGTCAGGCTTACAAGTACTGTGCCAAGTTCAACCAATCCAATCTAGTTGGGGTACCAGCAGTCCACATTTAAAAAAACAATAATTTTATTTTCTTAAATCTAAGTGCATTTGCCCGACCGCCAATCAAAGTTCATTTGCTTGACTGCTAGCCAGTGTGCGTGTGTCAGGCTTACAAGTACTGTGCCAAGTTCAACCAATCCAATCTATTTGGGGTACCAGCAGTCCACATTTAAAAAAACAATAATTTTATTTTCTTAAATCTAAGTGCATTTGCCTGACCGCCAATCAAAGTTCATTTGCTTGACCGCTAGCCAGTGTGTGTGTCAGGCTTACAAGTACTGTGCCAAGTTCAATTAATCCAGTCTATTTGGGGTACCGGCAGTCCACATTTAAAAAAACTATAATTTTATTTTCTTAAATCTAAGTGCATTTGCCTGACCGCCAATCAAAGTTAATTTGCTTGATCGCTAGTCAGTGTGTGTGTCAGGCTTACAAGTACTGTGCCAAGTTCAACCAATCCAATCTAGTTGGGGTACCAGCAGTCCACATTTAAAAAAACAATAATTTTATTGTCTTAAATCTAAGTGCATTTGCCTGACCGCCAATCAAAGTTCATTTGCTTGACCGCTAGCCAGTGTGTGTGTCAGGCTTACAAGTTCTGTGCCAAGTTCAACCAATCCAATCTAGTTGGGGTACCAGCAGTCTACATTTAAAAAAAAAGACAGGCAGAGGCAAGACACTCCGCAGAGGCCGTTGTGATCGTGGTGCTGTGATTCCCTTTGGCGCTACAATAATGCCCAGTGTTCAGAGGCCAGTTACCCTAAACTTGAAAAGTTCAGAGGACGTAGTTGACTGGCTAACACAGGACACCCAATCTTCTACAGCTTCCGCTTGGAACATTGACGCACCATCCTCCTCCAGCTTAGCTTCGGGCACCTCTCAAGTTACCACTCACCCGCCTGCCGCCACCACCAACACTAGTACCACAGCTAATTCAATTGATCAGTCAGAAGTGTACCTTCTTCTCTGCTCGCTGCAAGATCAACAATACCTAATTTTTCAGGCATGTGTACATGCCTCATTTTTCTGGCCTCTGGTGCTGCACTGTGGCTTCAACAACCAAACCCCCAAAAAAGGCACATAACAGGGATTAAACTGATAGGAGTAATACTACTTAACACACCACTCATATCTGGTGTAACAGTAGTGTACATTTAAAACAAAAACAAAACATTCTACTGTAATAGATTGCATAGCAGTTAGTTGTCTGCAAGCGTGTGTCAGACCTACAGCGTCTACTCTGCCAACTTCTGCAAGTGCACAGTGCCACTCATATCTGTTGTCACAGTAGCTTGCACGCATAGTACTGATCTGTCAAAACCTGTAATGATGAATGAGGTCTAGAGTAGCCTGGTTCCCTTATCCTCTACAGGTTGAGACCTAATGTTTGGGTGACTCCAGACCAACACATGAGTACAAGCAGCACACAAACTCAAAGCCACCATCCTCCTCCTGGTCCAGCATCATCAGCCACATCAACCACTGCTGTCCTCCTTGCCCCCTCTCAACCATCCGCCACTCCGTCTCTCGCCTTGAGCAGTTCCTGCTCATCTGCCCATAGCCATGTGCCTGTAAAGGACATGTTTGAGCGTAAGAAGCTAATGTCACAAAGTGCCCCAAAATAGAAGTGATACGACCAACAAAGCATCTTTTTCCATCTCCTAGTTCTAAAAATCCAGGCCTTATACACGTGCCCCGATAGGTGACGTAACAAGTATTAAACTGATAAGAGTAGTACTTACAAACACGCCACTCCTATCTGGTGGCACCTTTGACTGCACGTGCCGTGCCCCAAAATTGAAGTGATACGACCAACAAAGCATCTTTTTCCATCTCCTGGTTCTAAAAATCCAGGCCTTATACACGCCCCCTGATTTGTGCTGTAACAGGTATTAAACTGATAAGAGTAGTACTTACAAACACGCCACTCCCATCTGGTGGCACCTTTGACTGCACATGCCGTGCCCCAAAATTGAAGTGATACGACCAACAAAGCATCTTTTTCCATCTCCTGGTTCTAAAAATCCAGGCCTTATACACACCCCCTGATAGGTAACGTAACAAGTATTAAACTGATAAGAGTAGTACTTACAAACACGCCACTCCTATCTGGTGGCACCTTTGATTGCACGTGTCGTGCCCCAAAATTGAAGTGATACGACCAACAAAGCATCTTTTTCCATCTCCCGGTTCTAAAAATCCAGGCCTTATACACGTCCCCTGATAGGTGACGTAACAACTATTAAACTGATAAGAGTAGTACTTACAAACACGCCACTCCTATCTGGTGGTTCATTTGATTGCACGTGCCGTGCCCCAAAATTGAAGTGATACGACCAACAAAGCATCTTTTTCCATCTCCTGGTTCTAAAAATCCAGGCCTTACACACGCCCCCTGATATGTGCTGTAACAGGTATTAAACTGATAAGAGTAGTACTACTTAACACACCTTATAATAATGCAGAGAGAGGCAACGCAGTGAGAGGAGTCTGAAGAAGAGGAGTCAGAGGAGGAAGGTGGCTTTGAGGAGGTGGAAGACCAAACACAGCAGGCGTCCCAAGGGGCTTGTTGTCACCTTTCGGGGACCCTTGGTGGCTGGGTGGAGGAAGAGACCTTCAATGACATCAGTGAGGACAAGGAACGGGACATGGCTAGCTTGGTATCCAACCTTGTGCAAATGGGGAGTTTGCGGTTGTGCAAATGGACTGTTTGCGGTTGTTTGCGGTGCGTTAAACGGGGAGTTTGGTCTGTCACTGTGAAGCGGGCCTAACCCTCACACTACCTGATCGATACAACATCATACCTGATGTTTTAAAGCACGTTTTTCCAAACAATTTAGGAATGTTAGGTAATATATGCCCTTTATGGCTTAAAACCAGACTCTGCATCAACTATGTAATTTTCCGTGGGAGTTTTGCCATGCATCCCCCTCCGGCATGCCACAGTCCAGGTGTTAGTCCCATTGAAACAACTTTCCCATCACTATTGTGGCCAGAAAGAGTCCCTGT
Source organism: Discoglossus pictus (assembly GCA_027410445.1). Taxonomy (NCBI): domain Eukaryota; kingdom Metazoa; phylum Chordata; class Amphibia; order Anura; family Alytidae; genus Discoglossus; species Discoglossus pictus. The sequence continues at coordinate 18,613 of JAPZIH010000138.1, read as the reverse complement.
GGGTTTTAAAATCCGCCTGCCCATTGAAGTCTATGGCGGTTCGCCGGTTCGCGAACATTTGCGGAGGTTCGCGGTTCGCAAACCGAAAATTTTATGTTCGCGACATCACTACTCCTCACCCTAACACCCTCACCCTAACACACCTAACCCTAGCACTCAACCCTAACACCCCTAACCCTAACACTCCTCACTCTAACACCGCTCACCCTAACACACCTAACCCTAGCACTCAACCCTAACCCTAACACCCTTAACACACCTAACCCTAACACTCAACATTAACACTCCTCACCCTAACAACCCTTACCCTACCCCAACACCTAACCCTAACACTCCACCCTAACACCCCTCACCCTAACAACCCTTACGCTAACAACCCTAATATCTAACCCTAACACCCCTCACCCTAACACCCAAGGGACCGTAGGAGCCACAAGGGGCTGAGGGAGGCCGCAGAGGGCCGTGAGGGGCCGAAAGTGGTTCGCCGGGGCCATAAGGGGCCATGGGGGCCACAGGGCCTGAAGGAGGCACAGGGGGCCCCTGGGGCCTGTGGGAAGCCACAGTGAGCCATAAGGAGCTACAGGGGACTCATGGGAGGTCTGCAGGGTCCATAAGGTGCTGTGGGGCCACAGGGCTTTATGGGGGGCCCTGGGGCCTGTGCAGGGCTACAGTGAGTCTAAAGGGGCTGCAGGGGACGCTTGGGAGGTCCACGAGGGCCATAAAGGGGCCATATTAGTTATTTGCCCCGGTCTATACTCTGTATTGTTACATATTAGTTCTTTGCTCCGGTCTATACACCGTATTGTTACATATTACTTCTTTGATCCGGTCTATACTCTGTATTGTTAGATATTAGTTCTTTGCTCCGGTCTATACACTGTATTGTTACATATTAGCTCTTTGCTCCGGTCTATACACTGTATTGTTACATACTAGCTCTTTGCTCCGGTCTATACACTGTATTGTTACATATTAGCTCTTTGCTCCGGTCTATACACTGTATTGTTACATATTAGTTCTTTGCCCCGGTCTATACTCTGTATTGTTACATATTAGTTCTTTGCTCCGGTCTATACACTGTATTGTTACATATTAGTTCTTTGCTCCGGTCTATACACTGTATTGTTACTGTGATGGTGTGTCGCCAGAGGGCAGTAGAGAGCCCTTCAAGAATTCTCCCCAGGAGTGAAAGGGTTAAGAAGATCCTTAAAAAGCTTGGCTGTGGCTGCAATCAAGACCAGCGGTTGCTGTCTCCAGGTGGAAAGCTGTTTGACAGTGCTGGAGTGTTGAAGTGTGCAGGGCCGAAGTCAGAGGCCGCACTGAAAGCTAATGGAACAAAGCCAGAAGCTTTGAAGAGAAAGTACGCAGATAAGAGGAACAGAAAGTCCCTCAAGGTGATGACCGAAGGAGGGATCTGCTTTGGAAAGAGAGACCGGAGATACAGAGCCTAAGAGAGGTGAGAGGAAAAGACACCTCTGCTACCGTTGTATGGACTGTATGTTTGCACGCCTACATAAGACAGTAAGGGAAACTACAGTTCAGTTATGCAGGGCTTCAATGAGAAGCTAGAGTTTTGTTTCTGCCTTCAGTTTTATGTTGCACGGATCCTGAGAGTGACAGTGAATCTGTCACATTGATGGTGTCAGTGGTGGGATAGAAAATTGTCTGTGTTTAAGAAGACAGCCCACAGTACAGTACAATAATGGAGGAACTATTGAAAGCCCTGGCAGATGCCACTACATGCCAGAAAGTGGGCGGAGCTTGTCAGCAAGAAAGCCAGCTGAAAGGGCTGAAAGAAATTGCAGAAGACAGAGCCCTTGCTGCAAACGATGCTCGACTAAGAGATGCTGCTGCATGTCTGAGAGATGGCCACAGAGAAATGGCAGAGACAAGCAGAAGAGGACATAATCCGCATGCGTGAGGCCACAGAGAAATGGCAGATACAAGTGGAAATGGACAGAGTCCAAATGAGAGAGTTTTTGGAGGCACAAAAAGTGCAGCTGCAGAAACTGAAGTCTGCAAATAATGCTGTGGTTACAGAAGCAAGTGGAAGCATGAATCCTAATCGCTTCCTAAAGAGGATGACAGCTCAGGATGACGTTGACACCTATCTCCTGAACTTTGAGAAGATTGCCACTAGGTAAGGTTGGCCTAAACAGCACTGGGCCACAGTCCTGGGTCCCTATCTGTGTGGAGACGCTCAGAGAGTGTATTGTGATCTGCCTGAAGAAAAGGCTACAAATTATTGTATCCTGAAGGAAGAGATCCTTTTCAGACTGGGAGTGAAAACAGTACAGAGACTGCACTCCTGGGATTTTTTTGACAGACCGGCAGGAGCCGCTGCAAGTGAGACGGCAGGAGCCGCTGCAAGTGAGACGGCAGGAGTCGCTGCAAGTGAGACGGCAGGAGTCGCTGCAAGTGAGACGGCAGGAGTCGCTGCAAGTGAGACGGCAGGAGTCGCTGCAAGTGAGACGGCAGGAGTCGCTGCAAGTGAGACGGCAGGAGTCGCTGCAAGTGAGACAACAGGAGTCGCTGCAAGTGAGACGGCAGGAGTCGCTGCAAGTGAGACGGCAGGAGCCGCTGCAAGTGAGACGAGTGAGACGGCAGGAGCCGCTGCAAGTGAGACGGCAGGAGCCGCTGCAAGTGAGACGGCAGGAGTCGCTGCAAGTGAGACGGCAGGAGCCGCTGCAAGTGAGACGGCAGGAGTCGCTGCAAGTGAGACGGCAGGAGCCGCTGCAAGTGAGACGGCAGGAGTCGCTGCAAGTGAGACGAGTGAGACGGCAGGAGTCGCTGCAAGTGAGACGGCAGGAGTCGCTGCAAGTGAGACGGCAGGAGCCGCTGCAAGTGAGACGGCTGAGAGCGCCGCAGAGAGCGCCACTGTGACGGCTGAGAGCGCCGCAGATAGCGCCACTGTGACGGCTGAGAGTGCCGCAGAGAGCGCCACTGTGACGGCTGAGAGCGCAGCAGAGAGCACAAGTGAGATTGCTGAGAGAACAGCAGAGAGCACAAGTGAGATTGCTGAGAGAATAGCAGAGAGCACAAGTGAGATTGCTGAGAGAACAGCAGAGAGCACAAGTGAGATTGCTGAGAGAATAGCAGAGAGCACAAGTGAGATTGCTGAGAGAACAGCAGAGAGCACAAGTGAGATTGCTGAGAGAACAGCAGAGAGCACAAGTGAGACTGCTGAGAGAACAGCAGAGAGCACAAGTGAGACTGCTGAGAGAACAGCAGAGAGCACAAGTGAGACTGCTGAGAGAACAGCAGAGAGCACAAGTGAGACTGCTGAGAGAACAGCAGAGAGCACAAGTGAGACTGCTGAGAGAACAGCAGAGAGCACAAGTGAGACTGCTGAGAGAACAGCAGAGAGCACAAGTGAGACTGCTGAGAGAGCAGAAGAGACCGATGATGCTGCTAAAGTCATTGAGGAAGAAGGGAACCCTAACAGATGCGGAAATCTTGTGGACAAGAGCGATGAGAAGGCCTCCATAAGAGACCTGGACAGACACAGCCACCTGTCCTTGGTGAATACTCCTGAGGTGGAGAGTACTAGAGAAAGAAAGTGCCTGACAAAGATCTCTGACCTAGAGAAAGGAGAGACCAAGTGGAAGAATATAGCCAGTGTTTTTAGAAAGGAAGAATGTCATAAAAATGATAAAGAAACTGGAAATCTTTCCAAAGTAAAAGATAAGGAAGAAAAGGGTCTGGAGATTGAGATGGAGAAAGACAAACCACTGTCTCTGAGAGAACATATGAAGCAGGGCATGGAGATGTGTCCTTCTAAAACTATTAAGTGTCCCGAGAGCGTTCTGTCTCAGTTTGCCAAAGAACAAAGTGCTATGGATAAATAGAAGCAAGACGGGAAACAAGTAAAGCAAGGAGTACAGTTGAACTCTATCCCAGTGGGTTTCAAAAAGCCGGAAGTAGAAGACAGGCAAGTTGCTACTGAAATCAAGGGGATCAGGATGATGCCAGGTTATATTCCTGAATGGAGAAGGAAGCCTGCGTTTGAGGACAACAGAGTGTCCTATAGGAAGAAGACACCGATGTCTAATTAGGAGCAGTGGAAGAGTCCCCCCAAGTACAAGATTAATGAGAGAATTATGCAGAAGCGGCTGCACAGTGGCAAACAGGTGAAGCGAGACCTCCTCACTGACCGTAAATCCCAGAGGGAAGCAGCTGTAATAGAAAAGGAGATCCTGTTCCATACTCCAGAAAAGCAGAGGGTGAGCACACACCCTGATATTGAGGCACAGTTGATGCAGAGTGGAGTTGGTTCAGAAGAGACTAACCCTGATCTTCAGGAACTGTGTGCACAAGATGCTACCTTTAATGCAGAGTGATACTTGCAGAAAGCTCATATGCGAGGCATAGTGAAGGAGCTTGTACAATAAAGACAGAATGGTGAAGAAAACACGGCTGAGCAGCCAAAGATATTCGGGGACGACCTGATAGAAGAGTCAGAGGAGGTTCCTCTGTTGATCATGCAGCAAAAGACCCAGTACAAGCAAAGTCAACTGGATTTGCAACAAGCTAATGAGGAGAAACTGGGGCTGAAGGAAGCCAAAGACGATGAAAAGCTGGAAGCCTTGGAGGCAAAGCAAGTGGACAAGCCACTAAAAGAAGATATAATATGGATGAAGGCTGAGGATGCCGGAAATAAAAGTGTATTCCAGGAATCTAGGATTCAAGAGGCCACTAAGAAGTGTACTGGCCTATCTACTGAGTGTCCGCCTGGAGTTGGTGAACAGCTGGAGATATTCCAGCAAAACCCAACGTCTGAGAGATCCTTCCTGGCAGAGGTAGAGAGTTGCAGACCTTACAGGACTGAAAGCACAGTGGTAACGAGTAGGCCTGCTGTGAACCGCAAGAAAGAGGAGGTGCGGACCCAGGCTCAAGAAGCAGCCCTGAGAGAGGGCATGCTTGTGGAGCCTCTTAAGGATGCTGTACCAGAAAAGAAGCAAGATGACTGGATGAGGCTGATGCGTTTTGGTGAGAGTTGTCAGCCAGCCAATAGGAGCACCTGGTACCGAGAGAGCCAGAAACAGAGGGAGGAAAAACAGCCCAAGAAGTTGTTGTTGTTCCATAGTAAAGTTGAAAGAAATGAGAAAGCTGTGGATAATCTCCTGGAAAAAGAACGTTTAACAGGAGGATTAAAGGAGCAAATGAACTCAAAGCATAAAGAGGCCGAAGTGAGGCAGCTCCAGTCCCAGGCTCCCGGTCTGCAGATGAGGCATAAATACTGTCGGGGTGACTTTGAACAGACGAAAACACAGCGTCTAGCCACAAACTGGCAGGGAGTATACAAGCTGGAGAGTGAACTGGTGAACGTCAGTCCTTACATTAAAGATATAAAGAGGATAAGTCAGAGCTGCGAGAATAAGATGACGGTTCTAACAGAAAAGATACATCAGCTGGAACACAAATTCACGGAAACCTGTGATGTACCCCCAGGGAAGCGACTGTATGGAGAAACATATTCTCATACCAAAGTACAAGAAGTACTTTTCAAGGGTCCCTGGGGCAGGACACTCGGAGAGATGGGCGGGCCGGTGTCCTACTCTCAAAGTTTAAGTGACAGCAGGCGGCACGCCAAAGAAAGCAGAAAATATAGAGTGAAAGGAAGAGCGGGAAAAGGAATCGTCTCTTCACCCAGAAAGGAAACACGGTTCCAAGGAAAGGCAAAGGTATTTAAAAGCAGTGATGAAGAAGGTAAGCTGCGAAACTGGAAAAGTCCTATGATGGAGTTTAAGATGACAATAGAGACACATGATGTAGATGCTCCTAGAAGTATAAAGACGGATGGTGCAGCTCGAAGAGCGGTAGCTCTGAGTAGAGTAAAGCCTCACTGGTGTCGCCGTAACGAGAAGAGTGCGGAGAGAACACAGATGGTTCAGAGGATGTGTTGGATCGCAGATACGGCCTCACGGCGTTGGACGCTCAACCCCATGGTGTCGAGCTGGGGTGGGGGATATGTGATGGTGTGTCACCAGAGGGCAGTAGAGAGCTCTTCAAGAATTCTCCCCAGGAGTTAAAAGGTTAAGAAGATCCTTAAAAAGCTTGCCTGTGGCTGCAATCAAGACCAGCGGTTGCTGTCTCCAGTTGGAAAGCTGTTTGACAGTGCTGGAGTGTTGAAGTGTGCAGGGCCGAAGTCAGAGGCCACACTGAAAGCTACTGGAACAAAGCCAGAAGCTTTAAAGAGAAAGTACGCAGATAAGAGGAACAGAAAGTCCGTCAAGATGATGACCGAAGGAGGGATCTGCTTTGGAAAGAGAGGCCGGAGATACAGAGCCTAAGAGAGGTGAGAGGAAAAGACACCTCTGCTACCGTTGTATGGACTGTATGTTTGCACGCCTACATAAGACAGTAAGGGAAACTACAGTTCAGTTATGCAGGGCTTCAATGAGAAGCTAGAGTTTTGTTTCTGCCTTCAGTTTTATGTTGTATGCTGTAAAAACAACCAGTAAAGTGTGGTTAAATATTTAAAGAGCTCCTGCGTCCTCCATTTTATTGAAAAACCAGGCACGGATCCTAAATGTGACAGATTTACTGTCACTCTCAGGATCCGTGCCTGTTTTTTCAATAAAATGGAGGACGCAGGAGCTCTTTAAATATTTAACCACACTTTACTGGTTGTTTTTACAACATACAACATAAAACTGAAGGCAGAAACAAAACTCTAGCTTCTCATTGAAGCCCTGCATAACTGAACTGTAGTTTCCCTTACTGTCTTATGTAGGCGTGCAAACATACAGTCCATACAACGGTAGCAGAGGTGTCTTTTCCTCTCACCTCTGTTAGGCTCTGTATCTCCGGCCTCTCTTTCCAAAGCAGATCCCTCCTTCGGTCATCACCTTGAGGGACTTTCTGTTCCTCTTATCTGCGTACTTTCTCTTCAAAGCTTCTGGCTTTGTTCCATTAGCTTTCAGTGCGGCCTCTGACTTCGGCCCTGCACACATCAACACTCCAGCACTGTCAAACAGCTTTCCACCTGGAGACAGCAACCGCTGGTCTTGATTGCAGCCACAGCCAAACTTTTTAAGGATCTTCTTAACCCTTTCACTCCTGGGGAGAATTCTTGAAGGGCTCTCTACTGCCCTCTGGTGACACACCATCACATTACATATTAGCTCATTGTTCTGGTCTATACACTGTATTGTTACATATTAGCTCTTTGCCCCGGTCTATACACTGTATTGTTTCATATTAGTTCTTTGCTCCGGTCTATACACTGTATTGTTACATATTAGTTCTGTGCCCCGGTCTATACACTGTATTGTTACATATTAGTTCTTTGCGCCGGTCTATACATTGTATTGTTACATATTAGTTCTGTGCTCCGGTCTATACACTGTATTGTTACATATTAGTTCTTTGCTCCGGTCTATACACTGTATTGTTACATATTAGTTCTGTGCCCCGGTCTATACACTGTATTGTTACATATTAGCTCTTTGCTCCGGTCTATACACTGTATTGTTACATATTAGTTCTTTGCCCCGGTCTATACACTGTATTGTTACATATTAGTTCTTTGCTCCGGTCTATACGCTGTATTGTTACATATTAGTTCTTTGCTCCGGTCTATACGCTGTATTGTTACATATTAGTTCTTTGCTCCGGTCTATACGCTGTATTGTTACATATTAGTTCTTTGCCCCGGTCTATACTCTGTATTGTTACATATTAGTTATTTGCCCCGGTCTATACTCTGTATTGTTACATATTAGTTCTTTGCCCCGGTCTATACACTGTATTGTTACATATTAGTTCTTTGCCCCGGTCTATACTCTGTATTGTTACATATTAGTTCTGTGCCCCGGTCTATACACTGTATTGTTACATATTAGTTCTGTGCCCCGGTCTATACACTGTATTGTTACATATTAGTTCTTTGCCCCGGTCTATACACCGTATTGTTACATATTAGCTCTTTGCCCTGGTCTATACACTGTATTGTTACATATTAGTTCTGTGCCCCGGTCTATACACTGTATTGTTACATATTAGTTCTTTGCTCCGGTCTATACACTGTATTGTTACATATTAGTTCTGTGCCCCGGTCTATACACTGTATTGTTACATATTAGTTCTTTGCTCCGGTCTATACACTGTATTGTTACATATTAGTTCTTTGCTCCGGTCTATACACTTTACTGTTACATATTAGTTCTTTGCTCCGGTCTATACACTGTATTGTTACATATTAGTTCTGTGCCCCGGTCTATACACTGTATTGTTACATATTAGTTCTTTGTCCCGGTCTATACACAGTATTGTTACATATTAGCTCTTTGCTCCGGTCTATACACTGTATTGTTACATATTAGTTCTTTGCTCCGGTCTATACACTGTATTGTTACATATTAGTTCTGTGCTCCGGTCTATACACTGTATTGTTACATATTAGTTCTTTGCCTCGGTCTATACACTGTATTGTTACATATTAGCTCTTTGCCCCGGTCTATACACTGTATTGTTACATATTAGTTCTTTTCTCCGGTCTATACACTGTATTGTTACATATTAGTTCTTTGCTCCAGTCTATACACTGTATTGTTACATATTAGTTCTTTGCTCCGGTCTATACACTGTATTGTTACATATTAGTTCTTTGCTCCGGTCTATACACTGTATTGTTACATATTAGTTCTGTGCTCCGGTCTATACACTGTATTGTTACATATTAGTTCTTTGCCTCGGTCTATACACTGTATTGTTACATATTAGCTCTTTGCTCCGGTCTATACACTGTATTGTTACATATTAGTTCTTTGCTCCGGTCTATACACTGTATTGTTACATATTAGTTCTGTGCTCCGGTCTATACACTGTATTGTTACATATTAGTTCTTTGCCTCGGTCTATACACTGTATTGTTACATATTAGCTCTTTGCCCCGGTCTATACACTGTATTGTTACATATTAGTTCTTTGCTCCAGTCTATACACTGTATTGTTACATATTAGTTCTTTGCTCCGGTCTATACACTGTATTGTTACATATTAGTTCTTTGCTCCGGTCTATACACTGTATTGTTACATATTAGTTCTGTGCCCCGGTCTATACACTGTATTGTTACATATTAGTTCTTTGCCCCGGTCTATACACTGTATTGTTACATATTAGTTCTTTGCTCCGGTCTATACACTGTATTGTTACATATTAGTTCTTTGCTCCGGTCTATACACTGTATTGTTACATATTAGTTCTTTTCTCCGGTCTATACACTGTATTGTTACATATTAGTTCTTTTCTCCGGTCTATACACTGTATTGTTACATATTAGTTCTGTGCCCCGGTCTATACGCTGTATTGTTACATATTAGTTCTTTGCTCCGGTCTATACGCTGTATTGTTACATATTAGTTCTGTGCCCCGGTCTATACACTGTATTGTTACATATTAGTTCTTTGCCCCGGTCTATACTCTGTATTGTTACATATTAGTTCTGTGCCCCGGTCTATACACTGTATTGTTACATATTAGTTCTGTGCCCCGGTCTATACACTGTATTGTTACATATTAGTTCTTTGCTCTGGTCTATACACTGTATTGTTACATATTAGTTCTGTGCCCCGGTCTATACACTGTATTGTTACATATTAGCTCTTTGCCCCGGTCTATACACTGTATTGTTACATATTAGTTCTGTGCTCCGGTCTATACACTGTATTGTTACATATTAGTTCTTTGCCCCGGTCTATACTCTGTATTGTTACATATTAGTTCTGTGCCCCGGTCTATACACTGTATTGTTACATATTAGTTCTGTGCCCCGGTCTATACACTGTATTGTTACATATTAGTTCTTTGCTCTGGTCTATACACTGTATTGTTACATATTAGTTCTGTGCCCCGGTCTATACACTGTATTGTTACATATTAGCTCTTTGCCCCGGTCTATACACTGTATTGTTACATATTAGTTCTGTGCCCCGGTCTATACACTGTATTGTTACATATTAGTTCTTTGCCCCGGTCTATACACCGTATTGTTACATATTAGCTCTTTGCCCTGGTCTATACACTGTATTGTTACATATTAGTTCTGTGCCCCGGTCTATACACTGTATTGTTACATATTAGTTCTTTGCTCCGGTCTATACACTGTATTGTTACATATTAGTTCTGTGCCCCGGTCTATACACTGTATTGTTACATATTAGTTCTTTGCTCCGGTCTATACACTGTATTGTTACATATTAGTTCTTTGCTCCGGTCTATACACTTTACTGTTACATATTAGTTCTTTGCTCCGGTCTATACACTGTATTGTTACATATTAGTTCTGTGCCCCGGTCTATACACTGTATTGTTACATATTAGTTCTTTGTCCCGGTCTATACACAGTATTGTTACATATTAGCTCTTTGCTCCGGTCTATACACTGTATTGTTACATATTAGTTCTTTGCTCCGGTCTATACACTGTATTGTTACATATTAGTTCTGTGCTCCGGTCTATACACTGTATTGTTACATATTAGTTCTTTGCCTCGGTCTATACACTGTATTGTTACATATTAGCTCTTTGCCCCGGTCTATACACTGTATTGTTACATATTAGTTCTTTTCTCCGGTCTATACACTGTATTGTTACATATTAGTTCTTTGCTCCAGTCTATACACTGTATTGTTACATATTAGTTCTTTGCTCCGGTCTATACACTGTATTGTTACATATTAGTTCTTTGCTCCGGTCTATACACTGTATTGTTACATATTAGTTCTGTGCTCCGGTCTATACACTGTATTGTTACATATTAGTTCTTTGCCTCGGTCTATACACTGTATTGTTACATATTAGCTCTTTGCTCCGGTCTATACACTGTATTGTTACATATTAGTTCTTTGCTCCGGTCTATACACTGTATTGTTACATATTAGTTCTGTGCTCCGGTCTATACACTGTATTGTTACATATTAGTTCTTTGCCTCGGTCTATACACTGTATTGTTACATATTAGCTCTTTGCCCCGGTCTATACACTGTATTGTTACATATTAGTTCTTTGCTCCAGTCTATACACTGTATTGTTACATATTAGTTCTTTGCTCCGGTCTATACACTGTATTGTTACATATTAGTTCTTTGCTCCGGTCTATACACTGTATTGTTACATATTAGTTCTGTGCCCCGGTCTATACACTGTATTGTTACATATTAGTTCTTTTCTCCGGTCTATACACTGTATTGTTACATATTAGTTCTGTGCCCCGGTCTATACACTGTATTGTTACATATTAGTTCTTTGCCCCGGTCTATACACTGTATTGTTACATATTAGTTCTTTGCTCCGGTCTATACACTGTATTGTTACATATTAGTTCTTTGCTCCGGTCTATACACTGTATTGTTACATATTAGTTCTGTGCCCCGGTCTATACGCTGTATTGTTACATATTAGTTCTTTGCTCCGGTCTATACGCTGTATTGTTACATATTAGTTCTTTGCTCCGGTCTATACGCTGTATTGTTACATATTAGTTCTTTGCCCCGGTCTATACGCTGTATTGTTACATATTAGTTCTGTGCCCCGGTCTATACACTGTATTGTTACATATTAGTTCTGTGCCCCGGTCTATACACTGTGTTGTTACATATTAGTTCTTTGCTCCGGTCTATACACTGTATTGTTACATATTAGCTCTTTGCTCCGGTCTATACACTGTATTGTTACATATTAGTTCTTTGCCCTGGTCTATACACTGTATTGTTACATATTAGTTCTTTGCCCCGGTCTATACACTGTATTGTTACATATTAGTTCTTTGCCCCGGTCTATACACTGTATTGTTACATATTAGTTCTGTGCCCCGGTCTATACACTGTATTGTTACATATTAGCTCTTTGCCCTGGTCTATACACTGTATTGTTACATATTAGTTCTTTGCCCCGGTCTATACACTGTATTGTTACATATTAGTTCTTTGCTCCGGTCTATACACTGTATTGTTACATATTAGTTCTTTGCTCTGGTCTATACCCTGTATTGTTACATATTAGTTATTTGCTCCGGTCTATACACTGTATTGTTACATATTAGTTCTTTGCCCCGGTCTATACACTGTATTGTTACATATTAGTTCTTTGCTCCGGTCTATACACTGTATTGTTACATATTAGTTCTGTGCCCCGGTCTATACACAGTATTGTTACATATTAGCTCTTTGCCCCGGTCTATACACTGTATTGTTACATATTAGTTCTTTGCTCCGGTCTATACACTGTATTGTTACATATTAGTTATTTGCTCTGGTCTATACACTGTATTGTTACATATTAGTTCTGTGCCCCGGTCTATACACTGTATTGTTACATATTAGTTCTTTGCCCCGGTCTATACACAGTATTGTTACATATTAGTTCTATGCCCCGGTCTATACATTGTATTGTTACATATTAGTTCTGTGCCCCGGTCTATACACTGTATTGTTACATATTAGTTCTGTGCCCCGGTCTATACACAGTATTGTTACATATTAGTTCTATGCCCCGGTCTATACACTGTATTGTTACATATTAGCTCTTTGCTCCGGTCTATACACTGTATTGTTACATATTAGTTCTTTGCCCCGGTCTATACACTGTATTGTTACATATTAGTTCTGTGCCCCGGTCTATACACTGTATTGTTACATATTAGTTCTGTGCCCCGGTCTATACACTGTATTGTTACATATTAGTTCTTTGCCCCGGTCTATACATTGTATTGTTACATATTAGCTCTTTGCCCCGGTCTATACATTGTATTGTTACATATTAGTTCTTTGCCCCGGTCTATACACTGTATTGTTACATATTAGCTCTTTGCCCCGGTCTATACATTGTATTGTTACATATTAGTTCTTTGCCCCGGTCTATACACTGTATTGTTACATATTAGTTCTGTGCCCCGGTCTATAAACTGTATTGTTACATATTAGTTCTTTGCCCCGGTCTATACACTGTATTGTTACATATTAGTTCTGTGCCCCGGTCTATACACTGTATTGTTACATATTAGCTCTTTGCTCCGGTCTATACACTGTATTGTTACATATTAGATCTTTGCCCCGGTCTATACATTGTATTGTTACATATTAGTTCTTTGCCCCGGTCTATACACTGTATTGTTACATATTAGTTCTGTGCCCCGGTCTATACACTGTATTGTTACATATTAGTTCTTTGCCCCGGTCTATACACTGTATTGTTACATATTAGTTCTGTGCCCCGGTCTATACACTGTATTGTTACATATTAGTTCTTTGCTCCGGTCTATACACCGTATTGTTACATATTAGTTCTGTGCCCCGGTCTATACACTGTATTGTTACATATTAGTTCTGTGCCCCGGTCTATACACCGTATTGTTACATATTAGTTCTGTGCCCCGGTCTATACACTGTATTGTTACATATTAGTTCTTTGCTCCGGTCTATACACTGTATTGTTACATATTAGTTCTGTGCCCCGGTCTATACACTGTATTGTTACATATTAGTTCTTTGCTCCAGTCTATACACTGTATTGTTACATATTAGTTCTTTGCTCCGGTCTATACACCGTATTGTTACATATTAGTTCTGTGCCCCGGTCTATACACCGTATTGTTACATATTAGTTCTTTGCTCCGGTCTATACACCGTATTGTTACATATTAGTTCTGTGCCCCGGTCTATACACTGTATTATTACATATTAGTTCTTTGCCCCGGTCTATACACTGTATTGTTACATATTAGTTCTGTGCCCCGGTCTATACACTGTATTGTTACATATTAGTTCTTTGCCCCGGTCTATACACTGTATTGTTACATATTAGCTCTTTGCTCCGGTCTATACACTGTATTGTTACATATTAGCTCTTTGCCCCGGTCTATACACTGTATTGTTACATATTAGTTCTTTGCTCCGGTCTATACACCGTATTGTTACATATTAGTTCTGTGCCCCGGTCTATACACTGTATTGTTACATATTAGTTCTGTGCCCCGGTCTATACACTGTATTGTTACATATTAGTTCTTTGCTCCGGTCTATACACTGTATTGTTACATATTAGTTCTTTGCTCCGGTCTATACACCGTATTGTTACATATTAGTTCTGTGCCCCGGTCTATACACTGTATTGTTACATATTAGTTCTGTGCCCCGGTCTATACACTGTATTGTTACATATTAGTTCTTTGCTCCGGTCTATACACTGTATTGTTACATATTAGTTCTTTGCTCCGGTCTATACACTGTATTGTTACATATTAGTTCTTTGCTCCGGTCTATACACTGTATTGTTACATATTAGTTCTGTGCCCCGGTCTATACACTGTATTGTTACATATTAGCTCTGTGCCCCGGTCTATACACTGTATTGTTACATATTAGTTCTTTGCCCCGGTCTATACACTGTATTGTTACATATTAGTTCTGTGCCCCGGTCTATACACTGTATTGTTACATATTAGTTCTGTGCCCCGGTCTATACACTGTATTGTTACATATTAGCTCTTTGCTCCGGTCTATACACTGTATTGATGCCTCACAACTATTAAAATTTGCCAGTGTAAAATGAATCATTTTTGTTGGTCTCGTATAAAATTGCTTTGGACCATCTGGACGAAGTTATGTTCACTCTGTCCCAAATGTTACTACTAGGTTAATATTGCTCATTATTACTAGATCAAAGATAGCCTAGTAGATTATTACATATCTTGGGCCAGATAATAAACCCTGAGTATACTCCGTATCGTCTGCCCTACCTGTACTGCTCGTTTCCTTTATCTAGTTTATATTTTTGATAGTTAATATTTACCGTTATTAGGGCTTGATCGTGATTGGATGCATCTTAAGCCTATAGCGGTAATTGCATTTCCTCATGTCCACTTATATATGCGGTTGGTAGCTTGTCCCTACCAATGATTGAGGCGTTTGTACCTCCATTATGGACTCCTACCCCAAGGCTTCCACATTATAACTAGTTCTATACTTATTTGTTGAACTACAGTGGGCCTTTAACTCAGGTTTAACATAAAGACCAAGTCCTCATTCCTCTTATATCATTACCCCTATCTTTCCAAAGTATGTCACAACATCCCACTGTATGTCACAACATTCCACATTTACTGTCCAGTCATGACAACCATCCCGCCATGTTTCAGTAATGCCTAGTGATGGATGATCTATATATAAGTCTATGGCAGGACATGATGGTGATAAACTGTTTCTTCAGTGTGAAATTAAGTGTATTTGTAGGTTAGATATCTAGGTACCAAAATACATAAATGATACTTGCTTCAAATGCATTATTATAATCTTTGCTGTTCATTTTTACAGATATTATTAAGATGCAGAGGCATGCTGACCATCTGACCAGTAAGATAAATAAGTAATAAATCTGCAAAATTGGTAATGATTTACATAAATATCTTTTGGTCTATTTAGAATGAGTGAATATATATATTTTTTCATAAATATATATGGAGTTCCTATAATGTAGGTATAAGGTCGTTAAGGGAGTTGCTATTTTGCAGACCTAACAGAAGAGGGCGTTATATGACTAGATATTGCCCCAGAGATTATTACACTTGTGTCTGTTTATTAATGACTGGTTTGTTGGTTTTAAAAGAGGACACAAAAGCCTGAAACATTGTGTGTTTTTATAGGAAAGAAGCACTTAAATGTTTAAAGGATATCAGCCAGTACACACTCTGTGAGGGGTCTATATTACTGGATGTGTGCACTCTATAAGTGTGCGGAGGTCTATATTAGTGGTTGTGCACACTTTGTGTGTGTGTGGGAGTCTATATTAGTGGCTGTGCACACTTTGTGTGTGTGTGTGGTGGTCTATATTAGTGGCAGTGTGCACTTTGTGTGTGTGTGAGGTCTATATTAGTGGCTGTGCGCACTTTGTGAGTGTGTTGGGGTCTATATCAGTGGCAGTGTGCACTTTGTGTGTGTGTGGGAGTCTATATTAGTGGCTGTCGCACTTTGTGTGTGTGTGGGAGTCTATATTAGTGGCTGTCGCACTTTGTGAGTGTGTTGGGGTCTATATTAGTGGCTGTGTGCACTTTGTGTGTGTGCGGAGGTCTATATTAGTGGCTGTGCACACTTTGTGTGTGTGGTGGTGGTCTATATTAGTGGCTGTGCACACTTTGTGTGTGTGGTGGTGGTCTATATTAGTGGCTGTGCACACTTTGTGAGTGTGTGGGGTCTATATCAGTGGCAGTGTGCACTTTCTGTGTGTGTGGGGGGGGTTCTATATTAGTGGCAGCGTGCACTTTGTGAGTGTGTTGGGGTCTATATTAGTGGCAGTGCGCACTTTGTGTGTGTGTGGGGTCTATATTAGTGGCAGTGTGCACTTTGTGAGTGTGCAGGGTCTATATTAGTGGCTGTGTGCACTTTGTGTGTGTGGGGGGTCTATATTAGTGGCAGTGTGCACTTTGTGAGTGTGCAGGGTCTATATTAGTGGCTGTGCGCACTTTGTGAGTGTGCAGGGTCTATATTAGTGGCTGTGTGCACTTTGTGTGTGTGTGGGGTTTATATTAGTGGCTGTCGCACTTTGTGAGTGTGTTGGGGTCTATATTAGTGGCTGTGTGCACTTTGTGTGTGTGTGGGGTTTATATTAGTGGCTGTGTGCACTTTGTGAGTGTGCAAGGGTCTATATTAGTGGCAGTGTGCACTTTGTGAGTGTGCAAGGGTCTATATTAGTGGCAGTGTGCACTTTGTGAGTGTGCGGGGGTCTATATTAGTGGCAGTGTGCCCTTTGTGAGTGTGCGGCAGGGTCTATATTAGTGTTAGTGTGCACTTTGTGAGTGTGCAAGGGTCTATATTAGTGGCAGTGTGCACTTTGTGAGTGTGCAAGGGTCTATATTAGTGGCTGTGCGCACTTTGTGCAAGGGTCTATATTAGTGGCTGTGCGCACTTTGTGGGTGTGCGGGGGTCTATATTAGTGGCAGTGTGCACTTTGTGAGTGTGCAAGGGTCTATATTAGTGGTAGTGTGCACTTTGTGAGTGTGCGGGGGTCTATATTAGTGGCAGTGTGCACTTTGTGCGTGTGCAAGGGTCTATATTAGTGGCAGTGTGCACTTTGTGAGTGTGCGGGGGGTCTATATTAGTGGCAGTGTGCACTTTGTGAGTGTGCAAGGGTCTATATTAGTGGTAGTGTGCACTTTGTGAGTGTGCAAGGGTCTATATTAGTGGCAGTGTGCACTTTGTGAGTGTGCGGGGGTCTATATTAGTGGTAGTGTGCACTTTGTGAGTGTGCAGGGTCTATATTAGTGGCTGTGTGCACTTTGTGTGTGTGGGGGGTCTATATTAGTGGCAGTGTGCACTTTGTGAGTGTGCAGGGTCTATATTAGTGGCTGTGCGCACTTTGTGAGTGTGCAGGGTCTATATTAGTGGCTGTGTGCACTTTGTGTGTGTGTGGGGTTTATATTAGTGGCTGTCGCACTTTGTGAGTGTGTTGGGGTCTATATTAGTGGCTGTGTGCACTTTGTGTGTGTGTGGGGTTTATATTAGTGGCTGTGTGCACTTTGTGAGTGTGCAAGGGTCTATATTAGTGGCAGTGTGCACTTTGTGAGTGTGCAAGGGTCTATATTAGTGGCAGTGTGCACTTTGTGAGTGTGCGGGGGTCTATATTAGTGGCAGTGTGCCCTTTGTGAGTGTGCGGCAGGGTCTATATTAGTGTTAGTGTGCACTTTGTGAGTGTGCAAGGGTCTATATTAGTGGCAGTGTGCACTTTGTGAGTGTGCAAGGGTCTATATTAGTGGCTGTGCGCACTTTGTGCAAGGGTCTATATTAGTGGCTGTGCGCACTTTGTGGGTGTGCGGGGGTCTATATTAGTGGCAGTGTGCACTTTGTGAGTGTGCAAGGGTCTATATTAGTGGTAGTGTGCACTTTGTGAGTGTGCGGGGGTCTATATTAGTGGCAGTGTGCACTTTGTGCGTGTGCAAGGGTCTATATTAGTGGCAGTGTGCACTTTGTGAGTGTGCGGGGGTCTATATTAGTGGCAGTGTGCACTTTGTGAGTGTGCAAGGGTCTATATTAGTGGTAGTGTGCACTTTGTGAGTGTGCAAGGGTCTATATTAGTGGCAGTGTGCACTTTGTGAGTGTGCGGGGGTCTATATTAGTGGTAGTGTGCACTTTGTGAGTGTGCAAGGGTCTATATTAGTGGCTGTGCGCACTTTGTGAGTGTGTGGGGTCTATATTAGTGGCTGTGCGCACTTTGTGAGTGTGCAAGGGTCTATATTAGTGGCTGTGCGCACTTTGTGAGTGTGCAAGGGTCTATATTAGTGGCTGTGTGCACTTTGTGAGTGTGGGGGGTCTATATTAGTGGCTGTGCGCACTTTGTGAGTGTGTTGGGGTCTATATTAGTGGCTGTGCGCACTTTGTGAGTGTGTTGGGGTCTATATCAGTGGCAGTGTGCACTTTGTGTGTGTGTGGGAGTCTATATTAGTGGCTGTCGCACTTTGTGTGTGTGTGGGAGTCTATATTAGTGGCTGTCGCACTTTGTGAGTGTGTTGGGGTCTATATTAGTGGCTGTGTGCACTTTGTGTGTGTGCGGAGGTCTATATTAGTGGTTGTGCGCACTTTGTGAGTGTGTTGGGGTCTATATCAGTGGCAGTGTGCACTT
>JAPZIH010000137.1:0-40051 GCA_027410445.1 Discoglossus pictus | reverse complement strand
TAGAGAGAAGGAGGAGAGAGGACAGTGATAGAGAGAAGGAGGAGGAGAGAGGACAGTGATAGAGAAGGAGGAGGAGAGGACAGTGATAGAGAGAAGGAGGAGAGAGAGGACAGTGATAGGAGAAGGAGGAGAGAGAGGGACAGTGATAGAGAGGAGGAGAGAGAGAGAGGGGACAGTGATAGAGAGAAGGAGGAGAGAGAGGACAATGATAGAGAGGAGGAGGAGAGAGATGGGACAGAGATAGAGAGAAGGAGGAGAGAGAGGACAGTATTAGAGAGAAGGAGGAGAGAGAGGACAGTGATGAGAGGAGGAGGAGATGAGGGACAGTAATAGAGAGAGGGAGGAGAGAGTGGACAGTGATAGAGAGGAGGAGGAGAGAGGGGACAGTGATAGAGAGGAGGAGAGAGAGAGGACAGTGATAGAGAGATGGAGGAGAGAGGACAGTGATAGAGAGAAGGAGGAGCGAGAGGACAGTGATAGAGAGAAGGAGTGAGAGAGGGGACAGTGATAGAGAGAAGGAGGAGAGAGAGGACAGTGATAGAGAGAAGGAGGAGAGAGAGGACAGTGATAGAGAGGAGGAGGAGAGATAGGGGACAGTGATAGAGAGGAGGAGAGAGAGAGATGGGACAGTGATAGAGAGAAGGAGGAGAGAGAGGACAGTGATAGAGAGGAGGAGGAGAGATGGGACAGAGATAGAGAGAAGGAGAAGAGAGAGGACAGTGATAGAGAGAAGAGGAGAGAGAGGACAGTGATAGAGAGGAGGAGGAGAGAGAGGACAGTAATAGAGAGAGGGAGGAGAGAGTGGACAGTGATAGAGAGGAGGAGAGAGAGAGGGGACAGTGATAGAGAGGAGGAGGAGAGAGAGGACAGTGAAAGAGAGAAGGAGGAGAGAGAGGACAGTGATAGAGAGGAGGAGGAGAGAGGGGACAGTGATAGAGAGAAGGAGGAGAGAGAGGACAATGATAGAGAGGAGGAGGAGAGATGGGACAGAGATAGAGAGAAGGAGGAGAGAGAGGACAGTGATAGAGAGGAGGAGGAGAGAGAGGACAGTGATAGAGAGGAGGAGGAGAGAAGGGACAGTGATAGAGAGGGGAGGAGAGAGGGGACAGTGATAGAGAGGGGACAGTGATAGAGAGGAGGAGGAGAGATGGGACAGTGATAGAGAGGAGGAGGAGAGGGGACAGTGATAGAGAGGAGGAGGAGAGAGGGGACAGTGATAGAGAGAAGGAGGAGAGAGAGGACAGTGATAGAGAGAAGGAGGAGAGAGAGGGGACAGTGATAGAGAGGAGGAGGAGAGAGAGGGGACAGTGATAGAGAGAAAGAGGAGAGAGGGGACAGTGATAGAGAGGAGGAGGAGAGAGAGGGGACAGTGATAGAGAGGAGGAGGAGAGAGAGGACAGTGATAGAGAGAAGGAGGAGATAGAGGGGACAGTGATAGAGAGAAGGAGGAGAGAGAGGACAGTGATAGAGAGAAGGAGGAGAGAGAGGACAGTGATAGAGAGAGGAGGAGAGAGCGGACAGAGATAGAGAGGAGTAGGAGGAGAGAGAGGGGACAGAGATAGAGAGAGGAGAGAGAGGGGACAGAGATAGAGAGGAGGGGGAGAGAGAGGACAGTGATAGAGAGAAGGAGGAGAGAGCGGACAGTGATAGAGAGGAGTAGGAGGAGAGAGAGGGGACAGTGATAGAGAGGAGGAGGAGAGAGGACAGTGATAGAGAGAAGGAGGAGAGAGGGGACAGTGATAGAGAGAAGGAGGAGAGAGAGAGGACAGTGATAGAGAGAAGTAGAGAGAGGGGACAGTGATAGAGAGAGGAGGAGAGAGGGGACAGTGATAGAGAGGAGGAGGAGAGAGAGAGGACAGTGATAGAGAGAGGAGGAGAGAGAGAGGACAGTGATAGAGAGGAGGAGGAGAGAGAGAGGACAGTGATAGAGAGGAGGAGAGAGAGAGAGGACAGTGATAGAGAGGAGGAGGAGAGAGGACAGTGATAGAGAGGAGGAGGAGAGAGAGGGGACAGTGATAGAGAGAAGAAGGAGAGAGGGGACAGTGATAGAGAGAAGGAGGAGGAGAGAGAGGACAGTGATAGAGATAAGTAGGAGAGAGAGAGGGGACAGTGATAGAGAGAAGGAGGAGGAGAGAGGGGACAGTGATAGAGAGGAGGAGGAGAGAGGACAGTGATAGAGAGGAGGAGGAGAGAGGGGACAGTGATAGAGAGGAGGAGGAGAGAGGGACAGTGATAGAGAGGAGGAGGAGAGAGAGGGGACAGTGATAGAGAGGAGGAGGAGAGAGGACAGTGATAGAGAGGAGGAGGAGAGAGGGGACAGTGATAGAGAGGAGGAGGAGAGAGAGGACAGTGATAGAGAGGAGGAGGAGGAGGGGGGACAGTGATAGAGAGGAGTAGGAGAGAGGACAGTGATAGAGAGGAGGGGGAGAGAGAGGACAGTGATAGAGAGGAGGAGGAGAGAGGACAGTGATAGAGAGAAGGAGATGGAGAGAGAGGAAAGTGATAGAGAGAAGGAGGAGAGAGAGGGGACAGTGATAGAGAGGAGGAGGAGGAGAGAGAGGAAAGTGATAGAGAGAAGGAGGAGAGAGAGGGGACAGTGATAGAGAGGAGGAGGAGGAGAGAGAGGACAGTGATAGAGAGAAGGAGGAGAGAGGACAGTGATAGAGAGAAGGAGGAGAGAGGGGACAGTGATAGAGAGAAGGAGGAGAGAGAGAGGACAGTGATAGAGAGAAGTAGAGAGAGGGGACAGTGATAGAGAGGAGGAGGAGAGAGGGGACAGTGATAGAGAGGAGGAGGAGAGAGAGAGGACAGTGATAGAGAGGAGGAGGAGAGAGAGAGGACAGTGATAGAGAGGAGGAGGAGAGAGAGAGGACAGTGATAGAGGAGGAGGAGAGAGAGAGAGGACAGTGATAGAGAGGAGGAGGAGAGAGAGGGGACAGTGATAGAGAGAAGAAGGAGAGAGGGGACAGTGATAGAGAGAAGGAGGAGGAGATAGGGGACAGTGATAGAGAGAAGGAGGAGAGAGGGGACAGTGATAGAGAGAAGGAGGAGAGAGAGGACAGTAATAGAGAGAGGGAGGAGAGAGGGGACAGTGATAGAGAGGAGGAGAGAGAGAGGACAGTGATAGAGAGAAGGAGGAGAGAGGACAGTGATAGAGAGAAGGAGGAGAGAGAGGACAGTGATAGAGAGAAGGAGGAGAGAGAGGACAGTGATAGAGAGAAGGAGGAGAGAGAGGACAGTGATAGAGAGAAGGAGGAGAGAGAGGGGACAGTGATAGAGAGGAGGAGAGAGAGAGAGGGGACAGTGATAGAGAGAAGGAGGAGAGAGAGGACAATGATAGAGAGGAGGAGGAGAGATGGGACAGAGATAGAGAGAAGGAGGAGAGAGAGGACAGTATTAGAGAGAAGGAGGAGAGAGAGGACAGTGATAGAGAGGAGGAGGAGAGAGAGGACAGTAATAGAGAGAGGGAGGAGAGAGTGGACAGTGATAGAGAGGAGGAGGAGAGAGGGGACAGTGATAGAGAGGAGGAGAGAGAGAGGACAGTGATAGAGAGATGGAGGAGAGAGGACAGTGATAGAGAGAAGGAGGAGCGAGAGGACAGTGATAGAGAGAAGGAGGAGAGAGGGGACAGTGATAGAGAGAAGGAGGAGAGAGAGGACAGTGATAGAGAGAAGGAGGAGAGAGAGGACAGTGATAGAGAGGAGGAGGAGAGATAGGGGACAGTGATAGAGAGGAGGAGAGAGAGAGATGGGACAGTGATAGAGAGAAGGAGGAGAGAGAGGACAATGATAGAGAGGAGGAGGAGAGATGGGACAGAGATAGAGAGAAGGAGAAGAGAGAGGACAGTGATAGAGAGAAGGAGGAGAGAGAGGACAGTGATAGAGAGGAGGAGGAGAGAGAGGACAGTAATAGAGAGAGGGAGGAGAGAGTGGACAGTGATAGAGAGGAGGAAGAGAGAGGGGACAGTGATAGAGAGGAGGAGGAGAGAGAGGACAGTGAAAGAGAGAAGGAGGAGAGAGAGGACAGTGATAGAGAGGAGGAGGAGAGAGGGGACAGTGATAGAGAGAAGGAGGAGAGAGAGGACAATGATAGAGAGGAGGAGGAGAGATGGGACAGAGATAGAGAGAAGGAGGAGACAGAAGACAGTGATAGAGAGGAGGAGGAGAGAGAGGACAGTGATAGAGAGGAGGACGAGAGAGAGGACAGTGATAGAGAGAAGGAGGAGAGTGGGGAAAGTGATAGAGAGAAGGAGGAGAGAGAGGACAGTGATATAGAGAAGGAGGAGAGAAAGGAAACAGTGATAGAGAGGAGGAGGAGAGAGGGGGGACAGTGATAGAGAGGAGGAGGAGAGAGGGGACAGATAGAGAGAAGGAGCAAAGAGAGGACAGTGATAAAGAGGAGGAGGAGGAGAGAGGGGACAGTGATAGAGAGGAGGAGGAGAGAGTGTACAGTGATAGAGAGAAGGAGGAGAGAGCGGACAGAGATAGAGAGGAGTAGGAGGAGAGAGAGGGGACAGAGATAGAGAGGAGAGAGAGAGGACAGTGATAGAGAGAAGGAGGAGAGAGCGGACAGAGATAGAGAGGAGTAGGAGGAGAGAGAGGGGACAGAGATAGAGAGGAGAGAGAGTGTACAGTGATAGAGAGAAGGAGGAGAGAGCGGACAGAGATAGAGAGGAGTAGGAGGAGAGAGAGGGGACAGAGATAGAGAGGAGAGAGAGGGGACAGAGATAGAGAGGAGGGGGAGAGAGAGGACAGTGATAGAGAGAAGGAGGAGAGAGCGGACAGAGATAGAGAGGAGTAGGAGGAGAGAGAGGGGACAGTGATAGAGAGGAGGAGGAGAGAGTGTACAGTGATAGAGAGAAGGAGGAGAGAGCGGACAGAGATAGAGAGGAGTAGGAGGAGAGAGAGGACAGTGATAGAGAGGAGGAGGAGAGAGTGTACAGTGATAGAGAGAAGGAGGAGAGAGCGGACAGAGATAGAAAGGAGTAGGAGGAGAGAGAGGGGACAGTGATAGAGAGGAGGAGGAGAGAGTGTACAGTGATAGAGAGAAGGAGGAGAGAGCGGACAGAGATAGAGAGGAGTAGGAGGAGAGAGAGGACAGTGATAAAGAGGAGGAGGAGAGAGAGGACATAGGGGGATTATAGCGAGAAGGAGGATAGGGGACAGTATGGTGCAATTACTTCATTGTTCACTTGGTGTCACTAGTAATCCACACAAAACATGAGGGTCACCATTGTTTCTTTTTATGGGTAGATATCATATACAGGACAATACTCATTTTCCCCCAACTTATCTTCACTTTCCAGCTATGAGACAGCCATATGGAGTGTAAGAGAAGTGTAGAGACAGTGAAGAAGGTAGATGAGCCATTAAAGTGTTCATGGACAACTTGAGTTGCTAAAAGGCAAACCCCCCGAAATCAAACGTATTAAAGTCCTGGTCGATTCCCTCAAAATCCAAGTCATATTGGCCGCCCTCAACATCTGCCGATGGGTGGTACCCCAGTTCTTTGAAATCTGGGGGTGCTGAGGTCTCAGCCGGGCTGCTATGGCTGGAGGTCACCATATAACCCATGGTGGGTCCAGCTGCAGCTCCGCCCATTAGCACACAAGCTGTCTTCACCCCGTGGTGGAGTTGGGAGCCATGGCGGAGGCAGAGTGGGGGGCACTTCTCTTTGCAGTTAGGGGTCTTGCCTATGGAAAAAGATAAATTATTTACTATGTGGCAACCAAGAACAACCTTCAGGCCGAGGTGGTACGGCCTCACATACCTTCTTTACCCTGGTTCTTTGTCTGAGAAGAGACCTCTCGCCAGCAACATCTTCTGATTGGAGAATTGGAGTGCAGTCTACAGCTGGCTGGAGAGAGGGGAGGCTGAGAGAGGCTCTGAAATTAGAGAGAAGGGGTTAGATACAAGGCATGGTCTACCAGGAGAGGTGGTCTTAGACATCAAGGGACATCCACTATACTGAACTTTCCTAATCACAAAGGTCCGTCTTATCCTGTGTGGAGCTCTCCAAACCTCAGCAGTCTCTTCTACACCTGGACAGAGCTCTCTCCAACCTCAGCAGTCTCTTCTACACCTGGACAGAGCTCTCTCCAAACTTCAGCAGTCTCTTCTACACCTGGACAGAAAACATCAAACCTCACAGGTCTCCTCTACACCTGGACAGAGCTCTCTCCAAAGCTCACAGGTCTCCTCTACACCTGGACAGAGCTCTCTCCAAACCTCACAGGTCTCCTCTACACCTGGACAGAGCTCTCTCCACACCTCACATGTCTCTTCTACACCTGGACAGAGCTCTCTCCAAACCTCACAGGTCTCTTCTACATCTGGACAGAGCTCTCTCCAACCCTCACAGGTCTCTTCTACACCTGGACAGAGCTCTCTCCAAACCTCACAGGTCTCTTCTACACCTGGACAGAGCTCTCTCCAAACCTCACAGGTCTCTTCTACACCAGGACAGAAATCTCTCTAAACCTCACAAGTCTCTTCTACACCTGGACAGCGCTCTCTCCAAACCTCACAGGTATCTTCTACACCAGGACAGAGCTCTCTCCAACCCTCACAGGTCTCTTCTACACCTGGACAGCGCTCTCTCCAAACCTCACAGGTCTCTTCTACACCAGGACAGAGCTCTCTCCAAAACTCACAAGTCTCTTCTACACCTGGACAGCGCTCTCTCCAAACCTCACAGGTCTCTTCTACACCAGGACAGAGCTCTCTCCAACCCTCACAGGTCTCTTCTACACCTGGACAGCGCTCTCTCCAAACCTCACAGGTCTCTTCTACACCTGGACAGAGCTCTCTCCAAACCTCACAGGTCTCTTCTACACCTGGACAGCGCTCTCTCCAAACCTCACAGGTCTTTTCTACACCTGGACAGCGCTCTCTCCAAACCTCACAGGTCTCTTCAACACCTAGGCAGAGCTCTCTCTAAACCTCACAGGTCTCTTCTACACCTGGACAGAGCTCTCTCCAAACCTCACAGGTCTCTTCTACACCAGGACAGAGCTCTCCCCAAACCTCACAGGTCTCTTCTACACCTGGACAGAGCTCTCTACAAACCTCACAGGTCTCTTCTACACCTGGACAGAGCTCTCTCCAAACCTCACAGGTCTCTTCTACACCAGGACAGAGCTCTCTCCAAACCTCACATGTCTCTTCTACACCAGGACAGAGCTCTCTCCAAACCTCACATGTCTCTTCTACACCAGGACAGAGCTCTCTCCAAACCTCACAGGTCTCTTCTACACCAGGACAGAGCTCTCTCCAAACCTCACATGTCTCTTCTACACCAGGACAGAGCTCTCTCCAAACCTCACATGTCTCTTCTACACCTGGACAGAGCTCTCTACAAACCTCACAGGTCTCTTCTACACCAGGACAGAACTCTCTCCAACCCTCACAGGTCTCTTCTACATCTGGACAGAGCTCTCTCCAACCCTCACAGGTCTCTTCTACACCTGGACAGAGCTCTCTCCAAACCTCACAGGTCTCTTCTACACCTGGACAGAGCTCTCTCCAAACCTCACAGGTCTCTTCTACACCAGGACAGAAATCTCTCTAAACCTCACAAGTCTCTTCTACACCTGGACAGCGCTCTCTCCAAACCTCACAGGTCTCTTCTACACCAGGACAGAGCTCTCTCCAACCCTCACAGGTCTCTTCTACACCTGGACAGCGCTCTCTCCAAACCTCACAGGTCTCTTCTACACCAGGACAGAGCTCTCTCCAAAACTCACAAGTCTCTTCTACACCTGGACAGCGCTCTCTCCAAACCTCACTGGTCTCTTCTACTCCAGGACAGAGCTCTCTCCAACCCTCACAGGTCTCTTCTACACCTGGACAGCGCTCTCTCCAAACCTCACAGGTCTCTTCTACACCTGGACAGAGCTCTCTCCAAACCTCACAGGTCTCTTCTACACCTGGACAGCGCTCTCTCCAAACCTCACAGGTCTTTTCTACACCTGGACAGCGCTCTCTCCAAACCTCACAGGTCTCTTCAACACCTAGGCAGAGCTCTCTCTAAACCTCACAGGTCTCTTCTACACCTGGACAGAGCTCTCTCCAAACCTCACAGGTCTCTTCTACACCAGGACAGAGCTCTCCCCAAACCTCACAGGTCTCTTCTACACCTGGACAGAGCTCTCTACAAACCTCACAGGTCTCTTCTACACCTGGACAGAGCTCTCTCCAAACCTCACAGGTCTCTTCTACACCAGGACAGAGCTCTCTCCAAACCTCACATGTCTCTTCTACACCAGGACAGAGCTCTCTCCAAACCTCACATGTCTCTTCTACACCTGGACAGAGCTCTCTCCAACCCTCACAGGTCTCTTCTACATCTGGACAGAGCTCTCTCCAAACCTCACATGTCTCTTCTACACCTGAACAGTGCTCTCTCCAAACCTCACAGGTCTCTTCTACACCAGGACAGAGCTCTCTCCAAACCTCACAGGTCTCTTCTACACCTGAACAGAGCTCTCTCCAAACCTCACAGGTCTCTTCTACACAAGGACAGAGCTCTCTCCAACCCTCACAGGTCTCTTATACACCTGGACAGCGCTCTCTCCAAACCTCACAGGTCTCTTCTACACCAGGACAGAGCTCTCTCCAAACCTCACAGGTCTCTTCTACACCTGAACAGCGCTCTCTCCAAACCTCACAGGTCTCTTCTACACCAGGACAGAGCTCTCTCCAAACCTCACAGGTCTCTTCTACACCTGAACAGAGCTCTCTCCAAACCTCACAAGTCTCTTCTACACCTGGACAGAGCTCTCTCCAAACCTCAGCGGTCTCTTCTACACCTGGACAGCGCTCTCTCCAAACCTCACAAGTCTCTTCTACACCTGGACAGAGCTCTCTCCAAACCTCAGCGGTCTCTTCTACACCTGGACAGAGCTCTCTCCAAACCTCACAAGTCTCTTCTACACCTGGACAGAGCTCTCTCCAAACCTCACAGGTCTCTTCTACACCTGGACAGAGCTCTCTCCAAACCTCACAGGTCTCTTCTACACCTGGACAGCGCTCTCTCCAAACCTCACAGGTCTTTTCTACACCTGGACAGCGCTCTCTCCAAACCTCACAGGTCTCTTCAACACCTAGGCAGAGCTCTCTCTAAACCTCACAGGTCTCTTCTACACCTGGACAGAGCTCTCTCCAAACCTCACAGGTCTCTTCTACACCTGGACAGAGCTCTCTCCAAACCTCACAGGTCTCTTCTATACCTGGACAGATTGTCTTTAGTTTATTAAATGAATTAATAGCTCATTAATCACTAATTGGATTACAATATAATATAATAGGACATAAAGGGACAGATCCGTACAATAGGGCGAGTTGGGCCGCTGCTGGGTGGAGGGCTCTGCATCCACTACTACTCACCTCTCGCACCTTCCTGAGGATATTGATCCATTTGCTGCACGGCATTGAAAGAAAGAGACATGTTATAAAAAGTTACGATCGACCTTTCTGATCCACCTTCTAAAATTCAACTGATATCTCTTAATAATGGGGAGATTATTGTCAATAATTTCCAATTATCCCATGCATCTCTGTAACTTTTACCTTTAGTGTAAAGACTGGACATGTTTACACCACAAGGAGCCTAGTTATTCCTTGGTGATTGAGCATGCCCAATATTTTCTTTTTGACATGACTTTAGACTGAGGCTTCAGAGTCCCAGGGGGTAATCAGCGATTATAGTTAATGATCTTCCAATAAGTAAGTGCACCAGAAAGGCTTATTACAAATTACAATATCCGACATCTCTGTAGGAAAATACAATGTTCGACTGAAGCTATCTCCACTTGTCATGTTTGTTTTCCACTTTATTAGTTTGTTTAGCCCAAAACAATAAATTGAAGTTTCTATTTCTTCAGAAAATAATATTTGTCCCGGAATACTTTAAAAAAAAATAATATGTTTTTTAGTGGATTTTTTGGTTGGACAAAACAACCACAAGTGTGATGGGTCTCTCATTCCATTTCCATCTCTCTCTCTCCCTCTCTCTCTTCATCCCCCTCTCTCCTTTCTTCCTTCTCTCTTCCTTCTCTGTCCCTTCTCCTCCCATTATCTCTCTCCTTTCTACTTCTCCTTCTTCCTCTCTCCTCTCCCTTTCTCTAATTTTCTCTCCCCCTTCTCTCTCATATTTTCCCCTCTGTCTCCCTCACTCTCTTTCTCATCCTCTCTCTCTCCCTTCCCCTCTCATTTCTTCCTCTCTCTGTCCCTTCTCTCTCTCCCATTATCTCTCTCCATTTCTATTTCTCCTTCTCTCTCTCTCTCTCCCTTTTTATCTCTTCACCCTCCTCTCTCATCATTTCCTCTCTCTATCATCATTTCCCCTCTCTCACCCTCTCTCTTTCTCCTTTCCCTTCCTTCCTTCCATCCTTCCTTTCTTCCTTCCTCTCTCTCGCCATTCTCTGTCCCTTCTTTCTCTCTCCCATTATCTCTCTCTATTTCTACTTCTCCTTCTCTCTCTTCTTTTTTATCTCCTCACTATTCTTTCTATCATCATTTCCCCTCTCTCACCCTCTCTCTTTCTCCTTTCCCTTCCTTCCTTCCTTCCTTCCTTTCTTCCTTCCTCTCTCTCGCCACTCTATGTCCCTTCTTTCTCTCTCCCATTATCTCTCTCTATTTCTATTTCTCCTTCTCTCTCTTCTTTTTTATCTCCTCACTATTCTTTCTATCATAATTTCCCTTCTCTCTTCCTCACTCTCTCTCTCGTCCTCTCTCTTTCTCCTTTCCCCTTCTCCCTTCCTCTCTCTCATCATTCTCTGTCCCATCTCTCTCTCCATTTCTATTTCTCCTTCTCTCTCTCTCTCTTCCTTTTTTATCTCTTCACCCTCCTCTCTCATAATTTCCCCTCTCTCACCCTCTCTCTTTCTCATTTCCCCTCCTTCCTTCCTTCCTCTCTCTCACCATTGTCTGTCCCTTCTCTCTTTCCCATTATCTTTCTCAATTTCTATTTCATCTTCTCTCTCTCTCCCATTATCTCTCTCCATTTCTATTTCTCCTTCTCTCTCTCTCTCTTCCTTTTTTATCTCTTCACCCTCCTCTCTCATAATTTCCCCTCTCTCACCCTCTCTCTTTCTCATTTCCCCTCCTTCCTTCCTTCCTCTCTCTCACCATTGTCTGTCCCTTCTCTCTTTCCCATTATCTTTCTCAATTTCTATTTCATCTTCTCTCTCTCTCCCATTATCTCTCTCCATTTCTATTTCTCCTTCTCTCTCTCTCTCTCCCTTTTTATCTCTTCACCCTCCTCTCTCATCATTTCCCCTCTCTCATCCTTTCTCTTTCTCCTTTCCCCTTCTCCCTTCTTCCTTCCTCTCTCTCATCATTCTCTGTCCCTTCTCTTCTCCATTTCTATTTCTCCTTCTCTCTCTCTCTCTCTTCCTTTTTTATCTCTTCACCCTCCTCTCTCATCATTTCCCCTCTCTCACCCTCTCTCTTTCTCCTTTCCCCTCCTTCCTTCCTTCTTCCTTCCTCTCTCTCGCCACTCTATGTCCCTTCTTTCTCTCTCCCATTATCTCTCTCTATTTCTATTTCTCCTTCTTTCTCTTCTTTTTTATCTCTTCATCCTTCTTTCTCTCGTCATTTCCCTTCTCTCTTCCTCACTCTCTCTCTCATTCTCTCTCTTTCTCCTTTCCCCTTCTTCCTTCCTTCCTCTCTCACCATTCTCTGTCCCTTCTCTCTCCATTTCTATTTCCCCTCTCTCTCTCTCCCTTTTTTATCTCTTCACCCTCCTCTCTCATCATTTCCCCTCTCTCATCCTCTCTCTTTCTCCTTTCCCCTTTTTCCTTCTTCCTTCCTCTCTCTCATCATTCTCTGTCCCTTCTCTCTCTCCATTTCTATTTCTCCTTCTCTCTCTCTCTCTCTTCCTTTTTTATCTCTTCACCCTCCTCTCTCATAATTCCCCCTCTCTCACCCTCTCTCTTTCTCATTTCCCCTCCTTCCTTCCTTCCTCTCTCTCACCATTGTCTGTCCCTTCTCTCTTTCCCATTATCTCTCTCAATTTCTATTTCATCTTCTCTCTCTCTCCCATTATCTCTCTCCATTTCTATTTCTCCTTCTCTCTCTCTCTCTCTCTCCCTTTTTATCTCTTCACCCTCCTCTCTCATCATTTCCCCTCTCTCATCCTTTCTCTTTCTCCTTTCCCCTTCTCCCTTCTTCCTTCCTCTCTCTCATCATTCTCTGTCCCTTCTCTCTCTCCATTTCTATTTCTCCTTCTCTCTCTCTCTCTCTCTCTTCCTTTTTTATCTCTTCACCCTCCTCTCTCATCATTTCCCCTCTCTCACCCTCTCTCTTTCTCCTTTACCCTCCTTCTTCCTTCTTCCTTCCTCTCTCTCACCATTCTCTGTCCCGTCTCTCTCTCCCATTATCTCTCTCCATTTCTTTTTTTCCTTCTCTCTCTCTCTCTCTCTCCCTTGTTATCTCTTCACCCTCCTCTCTCATCATTTCCCCTCTCTCATCCTCTCTCTTTCTCCTTTCCCTTCCTTCCTTCTTCCTTCCTCTCTCTCACCATTCTCTGTCCCGTCTCTCTCTCCCATTATCTCTCTCCATTTCTTTTTTTCCTTCTCTCTCTCTCTCTCTCCCTTGTTATCTCTTCACCCTCCTCTCTCATCATTTCCCCTCTCTCACCCTCTCTCTTTCTCCTTTCCCCTCCTTCCTTCCTTCTTTCTTCCTCTCTCTCGCCACTCTATGTCCCTTCTTTCTCTCTCCCATTATCTCTCTCCATTTGTATTTCTCCTTCTCTCTCTCCTTTTTATCTCTTCACCCTCCTTTCTCTCTTTATTTCCCCTCTCTCTCCCTCAATCTCTCTCATCCTCTCTCTTTCTCCTTTCCCCTTCTTCTTTCCTTCCTCTCTCTCACCATTGTCTGTCCCTTCTCTCTCTCTCCATTTCTATTTCTCCTTCTCTCTCTCTCATTTTTTATCTCTTCATCCTCCTCTCGCTCTCTCTCTTTTCTTGCACTCTTCCCTATATTGCATTAGCCATGTTCTCTAGCACCTGCATTCTTGTGTGTTTGGGGCCAACAGAAGAAGTGTCCTCCCGTCACTCAGACACAACCCCAGACAGCTGTCTCTTTGCGTCCCAGTTGGTAGCCGGGGAACATCTCCCAGTTCGGCACTCTCTAGAATAGCCCGGCATCGAGAGAGAAGAGGGATCTCTAACTCTGGGGGGGATCCGTGGTCTTTGGACAAGAGAAGGCTACCATTCTGGGTGAGGTGTAGGAAGCGGTCCTTCCATTGCTTGAAGAAGAACCCACCTACCGGGGAAGAAGAAGACATGTCGGAGGTGATGGAGATCTCAATAAAATGGTGGACACCAAAGAGAACTTGTAGAGTCATTAATTTCATGAGTTCAAGTATAACTTCTATAGAAGACTTGAGAAGGTCTTTGGTCCATATTCGCCAAACTATGAGGAGATCAGTCGTGTTTGCAATAGAGGTTTCATATTGTAAAATGAAAATTTGAGATAAGTGATCTCAGTAGTGAGAAAGCTCCCAATTTCCTAATCATCGACCTACCATCCACCTGCCAATCTATCAATGAATCCATGAATGATGTACCTTCCTACATACATATCATCAACATCTCACCTACCTAAAAAACTACCCATTTATCCACCTACCTACCTACCTGCTCATAAGTGCACTCAACTGGGCACCTACCTAAGTAGGCAAATTCAAAACATGTAATCATCAAACCATCCATCTAACCATTCATCCATCTAAACATCCATCCATCTAACCATCTATCAAACCATCCATCTAACCATTCATCCATCTAATCATCCATCCATCTAACCATCTATCAAACCATCTATCAAACCATCCATCTAACCATTCATCCATCTAATCATCCATCCATCTAACCATCTATCTAACATCTATCAAACCATCCATCTAACCATCTATCAAACCATCTATCAAACCATCCATCGAACCATTCATCCATCTAATCATCCATCCATCTAACCATCTATCTAACATCTATCAAACCATCCATCTAACCATTCATCAATCCTTCCATCATCAATCTAACCATCCATCTAACCATCCATCTTTCTAATCATCTATTAGTTTAATCACAAATCTAACCATGCATCCATCTAACTATCTTAAACAATCTATATAACCATTCATCCATCTAACCATCCTTCAATCTAACCATTCAACCATCCATCAACAATATAACATCCATCTAACCATCCATCTGTCTAATCATCCATCACTTAATCACCCATCTAACTATGCATGCATCTAATCATCCATGTAACCATCCATCTATCTAATCATCCATCAGTTTAATCACCCATCTAACCATCCATCCATGTAGCCATCCATCTAACCATCCATCAAACCATCCATCCATCTAACCATTTATCAATCCATCATCAATCTAACATCTATCTAACCATCCATCTATCTAATCACCCATCAGTTTAATCACCATGCTTTCAATAATCCACGTAACTAACTATCCATCTAACTATTCATCAAACCATCCATCTATCCATCCGTGCATTTAAACATCCATCCATCTAACCATTAATCTAATCATCCATCATCATCCATCATCTAACCATTTATCTGTCCATCCATCTATCTAACCCTCTGTCCATTCATCCATCTAAACATTGATCCATCATCTATATGACCATTCATCTATCCATCCATGTATTTAACTGTCCATCAATCTAGTCATCCATCCATCTAGCCATCCATCCATCTAGCCATCCATTTAACCATCCAATAATGTGTCCATCCATCCTTCCATCTTACATCCATCCATCTAGCGTCTCGCAGACAGTTGCCAGAATAACTTCAAGTCCCCCTCCTGAAGAAATATCCCTCATAAACATAACCTTCACTACAATACCTCCAGTGTCCACCAGAGGGACCAAAATAATGTTTTCATATTTAAACTAAATTTTTCAAACTTTTCATTGGCTAATATATATATAAATATATAAATGTATAATTATATAAATGTATAAATATATAAACGTATATATATATATATATATGTAAATGTCCAATTATATAAACGTATAAATATATAAACGTATATATATATAAATGTAAATGTATAATTATATAAACGTATAAATATATAACTGTATAAATATATAAATGTATAAATATATAAAGGTATAAATATATAAAAGTATAAATATAAATCTAAATATATATAAACGTATAAATATATAAATGTATATTTATATAAAGATATAAATATATAAATGTATTAATATATTAATATATAAATCTATAAATGTATAATTATATAAAGATATAAATATATAAACGTATAAATATATAAATATATAAATGTATAAATATATAAATGTATAAATATATAAAGGTATAAATATATAAAAGTATAAATATAAATCTAAATATATATAAACGTATAAATATATAAATGTATATTTATATAAAGATATAAATATATAAATGTATTAATATATTAATATATAAATCTATAAATGTATAATTATATAAAGATATAAATATATAAACGTATAAATATATAAATATATAAATGTATAAATATATAAATGTATAAATATAACCAAACGTGCAGAGATTGCAAATCTTAAAATAGTATCAATGTCATTCCATTGTTTTCCATTGTTTTCGGGACACAGTGTATACAATATTATATCTAGACAAGATATTTCTGGAGGCCAAATAATGAGGAGCTGATGTCAGGGCACAGACAGATAACATGTGGCCAAAAGTCATCGCAAGTCCTATCATTTACACCACAAAAAAATCTGATTTAAATAACACTTTATTTTATTTATTTATTTTTAATTTATGTAACATAATATAATACATTTCTATAATACAGTTTAATATAATAAAATAATATAATATAATAATCTAAAATAATGTAATAAAACAATATAGTATATAATTAAAATGATAATAATAAAAAAATACCTCCCCCACTCTCTCCCCCCTCCCTCTCTCTTTCCTCTCTCTCCCCTCTCTCTCTCCTATCTCTGTCCTCCCACCACCCTCTCCCCTCTCTCTCTCTCTCCCTCTCTCTCTCTCTCTTCTCCCCCAACCTCTCTATCTCCCTCTCTCTATTTCTCTCTCTCCCTCTCTCTCTCTCTCTCTCCCCCTCTCTTCCCTCTCTCTCTCTCTCTCTATATCATCCCCCTTTCTCTCTCTCTCTCTCTTTCCTCCCTCTTTCTTCCTCCCTTTCTTCCCTCTCTCTCCCTCTCTTTCATCCCTCTCTCTCTCTCTCTCTCTCCCTCTATCTCTCTCTCCCCCCCTTTCTCTCCCCCTTTCTCTCTCTCTCCCCCTCTCTTCCCTCTCTCTCTCTCTCTCTCTCATCCCCCTTTCTCTCTCTCTCTTTCCTCCCTCTTTCTTCCTCCCTTTCTTCCATCTCTCTCCCTCTCTTTCATCCCTCTCTCTCTCTCTCTCTCTCCCTCTCTCTTTCCTTCCTCTCTCTCTCTTCCTCTCTCTCTTTCCTTCCTCTCTCTCTCTCTTTCTCTCTCTGTCTCTCTCTCTCCCTTCCTCTCTCTCTTTTCTCCCTTTCTATCTATCTCTCTCTCTCTCTCTCTCTCTCTCTCTCTTTCCTTCCTCTCTCTCTCTCTCTCTCTCTCTCTCCCTCCCTCTCTCTCTTTTCTCCCTTTCTATCCCTCTCTCTCTCTCTCTCTCTCTCTCTCTCTCTCTCTCTCTCTCTCTCTCTCTCTTTCCTTCCTCTCTCTCTCTCTCTCTCTCTCTCTCTCTCCCTCCCTCTCTCTCTTTTCTCCCTTTCTATCTCTCTCTTTCTTTCTCTCTGTCTCACTCTCTCTCTCTCCCCCTCATTCACACATAATATTTACACACATGGTCAGACACCTTACTTTCCTCCACCCCCGCTGTGTCACATCCCTTCCATATGATATTACTCTGGCCACATCTGTCCCCCTGGATTACACCGCTGGGGGGGGGGGGAAAGGGGGGTGAAAGGGGGGTAAGGGGGGGGGGGGCTCCCACTGGATTAAATAACAATTATATCTGTAGCCTGGACTCTAATCCTCCCCAGGACCCAGATCTGATCGGGGGGGGGGGGGCTGCAAGAAAACAAATAAACAAACAGATAAATATACCGTGAGAAAAATATATTCATTGGTAAACAATATAAAACAATTTACTCAAAATAAAAAATAATATTTTTTTGCTATGATTTGTGCGCAAAACTATTCAGACTATTTATACTTATTATGTTATTATTATTATTATTATTATTATTATTATTATTATCATTGTTTATATGTAACATGTTCCCTAGAGCTTATATTTTTAATTATTTTTATGTATTGGGTTTAGAAAATAGTAATAATAATAACTGAAGTAGAAGAAAAAGATCTGTCTCTCACGTGGTCGCTAATTCTTTGTTTTTTCTCTTTCTTGCATTATTTACCTCTCTCTCTCTCTCTCTCTCTCTCTCCCTCCCTTTCTCACTCCTTCTCTTTCCCCCTCTCTCTCCCTCTCCCTCTCTCTCCCTCTTTCTCTCCTTCTCTCTCCCTTTCTCCTCTCTCTCCCTCTCTCTTTACCTCTCACTCCCTCTCTCTCTCTTCCCCTCTCCCTCACCCTCCTTCTCTCTCTCTCCTCTCTCTCTCCCTCTCTCTCTCACCCTCTCTCTCACCGTCTCTCCCTCTCTCTCTCCCTCTCTCTCCCTCCCCTCTCTCCCTCCCTCTTTCCCTCCCCCTCTCCCTCCCCATCTCCCTCCCTCTCTCCCTCCCCTCTCTCCCTCCCCCTCTCCTTTCCTCCATCTCTCCTTCTCTCCCTCATTCTCTCTCTCCCTATCTCTCTCCCTCCCTCTCTCTCCCTCCCTCTCTGCCTCCATCTCTCTCCCTCCCTTTCTCCCTGCCTCCCTCTCCCTCCCTCTCCCTCTCTCCCCCTCTCTCCCTCCCTCTCTCCATCTCTCCCTCTCTTCCTCCCCCTCTCTCTCCCTCCCTCTCTCCCTCCCTCCCTCTATCTCCCTCCCTCTCTGTCTCCATCTCTCTCCCTCCCTTTCTCCCTGCCTCCCTCTCCCTCCCTCTCCCTCTCACCCTCCCTCTCTCTCCATCTCTCCCTTTCTTCCTCCCCCCTCTCTCTCCATCCCTCACTCTTCCTCTGTCCCTCTTCCAGACCTCTCTCTCCCTCTCTCTCCCTCCCTCTCCCTCTCTCCCTCTTTCCTTCTCTCCCTCCCTCTCTCCCTCCATTTCTCTCTCCCTCTCCCTTCCTTCATCTCTCCTTCTCTCCCTCTCTCCCTCCATCTCTCTCGCTCCCTCTCTCCCCCTCTCTCTCTCCCTCCCTCTCTGCCTCCATCTCCATCCCTTTCTCCCCCTCTCCCTCCCTCTTCCTCTCTCTCTCCCTCCCTTTCTCCCTCCCTCTCTCTCCCTCCCTCTCTCTCCCTTCCTCTCTCTTTCTCTCCCCCCCCCCCCTCTATCCTGCACAGTGGGGGCCGCCATGGCTCTATTTATTTCTCTGATTCATCACATAATAAACCTCATTACTTTTTCATGAATTTTTTAAATTAATTTCACTTTTCATGTATTTATTTCCAGTTACAAATCAGGTTAGAAAACATCACAATGGCGGCCCCCATTAAAACATGTTATTTTTCACATTTTTTAATAAAAAAATAATAATTCCATATTTTTCTCTATTTCTGGTGGGGGGACTCACCATATTTTTTGAGGTACCCCTGGTGTATTCCGGAAGATTCCATACTCCGTGAGACCGTCCATCAGGAAAATACGGACAGATGTGACTCGGGCTCCGAGACGGAGAGCGCTGATCCCTTAATCCTTTAGAGATAAAAAAAATACTGAACACCCCCCCCCCCCAACTAAGGCTGAAACAGATTGTGCTTCAGCACAACATCATCTTACTGTCATTAGTACACTGGTTCTAGCCTGTAAACATGTCCTTTCCATTAGTACACTTGCAATATATTTATTTAGCCACTAGGTGCCACTATATCTTTATATCTATATATTTAACCCAGTGGCTTCCAGATTATACAGTACACATGTCCTGGTGTATGAGGGGGAGGCTGGCATTGGCAATGCTATATATACATGTCCTGATGTATGATGGGGAGGCTGGCAGTGCCCATTCTATATATACATGTCCTGGTGTATGAGGGGGAGGCTGGCACTGCCCATGCTATAAATACATGTCCTGGTGTATGAGGGGGAGGCTGGCACGGCCCATGCTATATATACATGTCCTGGTGTATGAGGGGGAGGCTGGCACTGCCCATGCTATATATACATGTCCTGGTGTATGAGGGGGAGGCTGGCACTCCTCACATAATCAGTCTCTGTGTCTCTGCCCCCCTCCATTATCTCTTGTGTTCAGTATCCAGAGGAATTTCTAGGTCACTGCACCCTCACCCCCCCCAACTCCTTCTGCTCCTTCTCCTTCTGATCACTGCTCCCAATCCTCAACCTCTCCTCCTCACTGCTGCCCTTTCTCATCCTCTTCTCCTCCCCAATCTCTATCCTCTTCCTCTGCTTCTGACTGCTCCGTTTCCTTATCCTCTCCTCCTCATTGCTCCCTTTCCTCGCCCTCTCCTGCCTGCTCTCTATCCTCATTTTCTCGTCCTCACTGCTCCTCATCCTCTCCTCCATACTACTTTCCATCCTCATCCTCTTCTCATCACTGCTCCCAATCCTCAACCTCTCCTCCACACTGCTCCCCTTCCTCATCATCTCCTCCTCCCCAATCTCTATCCTCTTCCTCTGCTTCTGAATGCTCCCCTTCCTCATCCTCTCCTCCTCTTTAGTCTCTATCCTTATCCTCTTCTACTCACTACTCTCCATCTTCATCCACTCCTCAACACTGCTCCCAAAGTCTTCCTCTCCTCCTCCTAACTTCTACCCTCACTGTCTCCTCCTCCCTGTTCTCATCATCATTCTCTTCTCCTAACTGCTCCCGATTCTCTCCTTATCACTGCTCTTCATACTCATCCTCTCCTTCTCACTGTTCTCCATCATCATCCTCTTCTCCTAACTGCTCCCCATCCTCACACTCTCCTCCTCACTACTTCTCATCGTCATCCTCTCCTCATCACTGCTCTACTTCCTCACTCTCTCCTCCTCACTGTTCTCCATCATCATCCTCTTCTCCTAACTGCTCCCCATCCTCACCCTCTCCTCCTCACTACTTTCCATTCTCATTGTCTCCTCATCAATGCTCCCGATTCTCTCCTTATCACTGCTCTTCATCCTCATCATCTCCTCACTGATCCCCACCCTTACCCTCTCGTTCTCACTGTTCTCCATCATCATCCTCTTCTCTTAACTGCCCACCATCATCACCCTCTCCTCCTCACAACTTTCCATCGACATCCTCTCCTCATCACTGCTCTACTTCCTCACTCTCTCCTGCTCACTGTTCCCCACCTCTCCTCCTCACTGCTGTCAATTTCCATCCTCATCTCCTCACTGTCCCCATCCTCACCCTCTCCACCTCACTATCCCCCATCCACACCCCCTCATTGCTTCTCTTTCTCCTCCTCTCCTCTCCTCTTCATTGCTATCCATCATGAACCCCCTCCACCTCACTGCCCCCCTCCTCACCCTCTTCAACTCACTTCTCTCCACACTCATCCTTTTCTTCTCACTGCCCTCCATCCTCACCATATCCTCCCCACTGCACTCCATCATCATCCTCTCCTCTTCACTACACCCCATCCTCATCCTCTCCTCCCCACTACTCTCCATCCTCATCTTCTCCTCCATACTACTCTCCATCCTCACCCTCTCTTCCTCACTGCTCCTCATCCTCGCCTTCTCCTCCTCAATGCACTCCATCTTCATCCACTTCCTTCTCACTGCTCCCCATCCTCATCCTCTCCTCATCAATGCTCCTCATCCTCTGCTCCATACTGCTCCCATCCTCCTCTCCTCCTAACTTATACCCTCACCCTCTCCTCCTCACTGTTCTCCATCATCATCCTCTTCTCCTAACTGCTCCCCATCCTGACCCTCTCCTCCTCACTACTCTCCATCATCATCCTCTTCTCTCAACTGCTCTACATCCTTCCCCTCTCTTCCTCACTACTTTCCTTCCTCAACCTTTTCTCCTCAATGCTCCCCATTCTCTCCTTATCACTGTTCTCCATCCTCATCCGCTCCTTCTCACTACTCTCCCCCTTATCCTCTATTCCTCGCTGATCTCCATCATCATCCTCTTCTCCTAACTGCTCTCCTTCCTCATCCTCTCCTCATCACTGCGCCCCATCCTCACCTCTCCTCATCACTGTGCCCCACCCTCACTATCTCCACATCACTGTTCTACTTCCTCACCCTCTCCTTCTCATTGTTCCCCACCTTTCCTCCTCACTGCTGTCCATTTCCATCATCTCCACCTCACTGTCACACATCCTCCCCCCTGCCCCCTCATTGCTTCTCTTTCTCCTCCTCTCCACCTCACTGCTCTCCACCCTCATCCTCTTCTTTTCACTGCCCTCCATCCTCACCATATCCTCCTGTAACGGATCTCCTGGCACCCCGACCGGGTACCTCCGTTGATAGACGCGTCCTAGTTTGCGCCGAGGCCTACAAGCACCGCACCGGACACCTCAACCACCACAGACTCCACAACCGCCGTAGTTTAGCTGGAGCCGCGCCGTCTTCCTTCCACCCTGTATGAATCTCCAGCATCCAGGACCGTGTGGGGAAGACCTCTCCTCCAAAGAGGACACATCAGGAACAAGCGCTCAGTAGTTACAGCTCAAGGGAGTATGCAAAAGCATAGCAATCCCCAGTAGGATATAGCGATCCCCTCTAAGAACGAGATGAGACTACGTTTTGAAGGGTCAAGAAGAACTATAACTTTAATGACAGGGGATCTCCTTTTATGCAATGGTGCCCTCTGAAGGGCTACACCCACATAATTATCACAGCCAATTAGATACATTGTTCGACCACCACGTCTCCTCCCCTCAGATAACAGGTAACACAATTAAAACAGATACAATTTTAACCACATTCTGGATGTACCCCCAAAACAGGGGGTACACCTTTAAGTCCAGCACCGTTCAATATCTCTCACCCAGGGGAACAACATATAAAAAAATGGCATGAATCAGACCAGGGGTTCAAAAGTTAGTAAAAGTATGTTTTTCACATAACACACAGACATGTCACATATCCCCCACACAATACACATATAGGACAATAGGTGTGGTCACCCCTCCCTGAGGCAACTTGATATAATCAGACAATGATTAAATCAGCCTTCTTTGTTCTTATCTGAGAATGAAAACAGTTTATACAATCGACTTTTCTTATCTGTAACAGGATTATCTATTAGCCTAGTAGCTTTGATATTCTGAGCCAATATAATTTGTAGAACATAAAACAACATATCTACAGTACAGCAATGTGATCATATTTTAACCAAGAATTAAATAATCATAAAACAGGGTAAAACAGTGATGGGTTCCGTTACAGCTGGGGTCTGAGCGCATAAAACTACCGAATAACGCTCAGATCCTCTTCACACAGTTCAATTGCCATGTAGCTAAAGTCTTTCCCATAGTCTTTCATAATATGAATGGGCTCCATGGCATAGCTTTCTGTGGTATCATGGTTCACACAGGGCAAGTACCGAATGACCCCCCTGTATGTAAAGGGCCAGAATGAGTGACATACACTCTGGTATGGCCGAATACTGTGTTTGAAGGGCAATATGTACCAGGGCCATAGTCGCAGGGCAGGAGGCTGGCAAACAGTCCTCTCCAAGACAAAGTGGCGAAGGGCACTTCGTCACACCTCCATACTGCTCTCCATCATCATCCTCTCCTCCTCAGTACACCTCACCCTCATCCTCTCCTCCCCACTACTCTCCATCCTCATCTTCTCCTCCATACTACTCTCCATCCTCGCCCTCTGTTCCTTACTGCTACCCATCCTCATCTTATCCTCCTCAATGCACTCCATCTTCAACCTATCCGCCCCACTGCTCTCCATCATAACCCTCTCCTCACTACTCCTCATCCTGTTCTCCTCACTGCTGTCCATCTCCATCTTCTCCTCCTCACTGCTCACTATCCCCATTTTCACCCTCTCCTCCTCACTACTTTCCATCCTCATCCTCTCCTCCTTACTACATTCCATTCTCATCCTCTCCTGCTCACTGCTTCCCATTCCCTCCTCATCACTGCTCTCCATCCTCAGCCTCTCCTCATCACTGTTCTCCATCCTCACCCTCTCCTCCTCACTGCCCCCATCTTCTCCTCCTCACTACATTCCATTCTCATCCTCTACTCCTCACTGCTCCCCATCCTCTCCTCATCACTGCTCTTCATCCTCAGCATCTCCTCCTCACTGGTCTCCATCCTAATCCTCTCCTCACTTCACCCCATCTTTATCCTCTTCTCCTCACTGCTCCCCTTCCTCATGCTCTCCTCCTCTCCACTCTCTATTCTCATCCTCTCCTCTTCACTAACCTCCATCCTCATCCTCTCCTCCTCACTGCTCTCCATCATCATTCTCTCCTCCTCACTGCTCTGCATCTCAACCCTCTCCTCATTTCTTTCCAACCTTATGTCTCCTCCTCATTACTCCCCATCCTCATCCTCTCCTCCACACGGCTACCCATCCTCATCCTCTCCTCCTCACTACTCTACATCCTTACCCTCTCCTTCTCACTGCTCCCCATCCTCATCCTCTCCCCCTCACTGCTAGCCACCCTAACTCTCTCCTCCTCACTGCTCTCCATCATCATCCTATTCTCCTAACTGCTCTCCATCCTCACCCTCTCCTCATAACTTATCTCCATTCCCACACTCTCCTCCTCATTACATTACCCCAACCTAACCATCTCCACACTGCTTCCCATCCTCATCCTCTCCTCCTCACTGCTCTCCCTTTCTCATCTTCTCATCCTCCCTGATCTCTATCCTCATCCTCTCCTCCTCACTGCACCCCTTCCTCATCTCCTCCTCCTCTCCACTTTCTATTCTTATCCTCTCCTCTTCACTACTCTCCATCCTTATTCTCTCCTCCTCACTGCTCCTCTTCCTCATCCTCTCCTCCTCTCCGCTCTCCATCCTCATCCTCTCCTCCTCACTGCTCCTCTTCCTTATCCTCTCCTCCTCTCCGCTCTCTATCCTCATCCTCTCCTTCTTAGTGCTCCCCATCCTCATCCTCTCATCCTCACTGCTATCCACCCTAACCCTCTGTTCCTTACTGCTCTCCATCATCATCCTTTTCTCCTAACTGCTCTCCCTCCTCACCCTCTCCTAATCACTAATTTCCATCCTCATCCTCTCATCATCATTGTTCCCCATCCTCTCTTCATCACTGCTCTCCATCCTCACCCACTCCTCATAACTGATCTCCATCCTCACACTCTCCTCCTCATTACATTTAATCCTCATCCTCTCCTCATCACTGCCCCCCATCCTCACCATCTCCTCCTCACTGCCCCATCCTCACTAACTCCACATCACTACTTTCCATCCTTATTCTCTCCTCATCACTGCCGCCAATCCTCCCCATCTCCTCCTCACTGCTCCCCAACCTCATCCTCTACTACTCACTGCTCCCCTTTCTTATCATCTCCTCTTCACTACCCCATCCTCATCCTCTCCTTGCTCTTGATCTTCTCACTGCTCTCCAATTTCCCCATCCTCCTCCTCTCTTCCTCATTGCTCTTCAACCTCATCCTCTACTCCTCACTGCTCCCCTTTCTCATAATCTCCTCCTCACTACCCCATCCTCATTCTCTTCTCCTCACTGCCCCATCCTCATCCTCTCCTCCTCCCTGCTCTTGATCCTATCCTTCTCACTGCTCTCCAATCTCACCATCTCCTCCACACTTCTCCCCTTACTCAATCTTTCGTCCTCACTGCTCCCCACCCTCACATCTCCTCCTCACTGCTCCCTACCCTCACCATCTCATTCACACTAATCCCCTTCCTCATCCTCTCCTCACTGCTCCCCTTCCTCATCATCTCATTCTCACTGCTCCCCTTTCTCATCCTCTCATCCTCCCCAATCTCTATCCTCACCCTCTCCTCCTCACTGCTCCCCACCCTAACCATCTCATCCACACTGCTTCCCATCCTCATCCTATCCTCCTCATTGCTCCCCATCCTCATGATCTCCTCCTCACTGCTTCCCATCCTCATCCTCTCATCATCCCTGCTTTTGATCCTTTCCTTCTCACTGCTCTCCAATCTCACATCTTCTCCACACTTCTCCCCTTACTCAATCTTTCCTCCTCACCGCTCCCCACCCTCACATCTCCTTCTCACTGCTCCCTACACTCACCATCTTCACATATCTGCTCTCCATCCTCATCCTCTCCTCATTACTTTCCATCCTCATCCTCTCCTCATCACTGCCCCCATCCTCACTATCTCCTTCTCACTGCCCCCCATCCTCACCATCTCCAAATCACTGCTCTCCATCATCACCCTCTCACTCTTTACTATTTTCTATCCTCATTCTATCCTCATCACTGCCCCCCATCCTCACTATCTCCTCCTCACTGCCCCCCATCCTCACTATCTCCTCCTCACTGCCCCCCTTCCTCATCATCTCCTTCTCATTGCTCCCCTTTCTCATCCTCTCATCCTCCCCGATCTCTATCCTCACCCTCTCCTCCTCACTGCTTCCCACCCTAACCATCTCCTCCACACTGCTTCCAATCCACATCCTCTCCTCATCACTGCTCTACTTCCTCACCCTCTCCTGCTCACTGTGCCCCACCTCTCCTCCTCACTGCTGTCCATTTCCATCCTCTACTCCTCACTGACCCCCATCCTCGCCATCTGCTCCTAACTGCTCCCCATCCTCACCCTGTCCTCCTCACTACTTTCCATCCTTATCCTTTCCTCATCCAAGCTCCCCATTCTCTCCTTATCACTGCTCTCCATCCTCATGTGCTCCTTCTCACTGCTCTCCACTCTTACCCTCTTCTCCTCTATGCTCTCCATCATCATCCTCTTCTCCTAACTGCTCTCCATCCTCATCCTCTCTACATCACTGCTCTCTATCCTCATCCTATCCTCCACACTGCTCTCCATCTTCTCCTGCTCAGTGCTGTTCATTTCCATCATCTCCACCTCACTGTACTTCATCCCCCCTCCCCCTTATTGCTTACCTTTCTTCTCCTCTCCACTTCATTGCTATCCATCATCACCCTCTCGACCTCATTGTCCCATCCTCACCCTCTCCATCTCACTGATCTCCACCCTTATCCTCTTCTTCTCACTTCCCTCCATTATCACCATAATCTCCCCAC
Source organism: Discoglossus pictus (assembly GCA_027410445.1). NCBI lineage: Eukaryota > Metazoa > Chordata > Amphibia > Anura > Alytidae > Discoglossus > Discoglossus pictus. Next base: position 13,792 of record JAPZIH010000137.1, on the reverse strand, counting down.
TGCTCTCCATCATCATCCTCTCCTCCTCACTACAACCCATCCTCACCCTCTCCTCCCCACTACTCTCCATCCTCATCTTTTCCTCCTCACTACTCGCTATCCTCACCCTCTCTCCATCACTGTTCCCCATCCTCACCTTATCCTCCTCAATGCACTCGATTTTCAACCTCTCCTCACTACTCCTCATCCTTTCCTCCTCACTGCTCACCATCTCCATCCTCTCCTCCTAACTGCTCACTACCCCCCCATCTTCACGCTCTCCTCCTCACTGCTCCCCATCCACTCCTCATCACTGCTCTCTATCCTCACCCTCTCCTCCTCACTACTCTCCATCCTCATTCTCTCCTTCTCACTGCTCCCCAACCTCATCCTCTCCTCGCTACTCCCCATCCTCTCCTCCTCACTGCTCTCATCAATATCCTCTCCTCATCACTGCTTACTACTCCCCATCCTAACCCTCTCATCCTCATTACTTTCCTTCCTCATCCTCTCCTCATCACTGCTCTCAATCTTCATCTCCATCCTCTCCTCCTCACTGCTCCCCATCTTCACCCTCTCCTCATCACTACTTTCCATCATCATCCTCTCCTCATCATTGCTCTCCATCCTCTCCTTATCACTGGTCTCCATCATCATCCTCTCCTCCTCACTAAACCTTATCCTCATCCTCTCCTCCTCTCTGCTATCTATACTCATCCTCTCCTCCTCACAACTCTCCATCCTCATTGTCTCCTCCTCACTGCTCCCCTTCCTCATCCTCTCATCCTCTCCACTCTCCATCCTCATCCTCTCCTCACTACTCCCCATCCTCTCCTCCTCAGTGCTCTCCATCTCTATCCTCTCCTCCTTACTGCTTACTACTCCCTATTCTAACCCTCTCCTCCTCACGACTTTCCATCCTCATCCTCTCCTCAACACTGCTCTTCATCTTCATCTCCATCCTCTCCTCCTCACTGCTCCCCATCTTCACCCTCTCCTCCTCACAACTTTCCATCCTCATCCTCCCATCCTCTCCTTATCACTGCTCTCCATCCTTAGCCTCTCCTCCTCACTGGTCTCCATCATCATCCTCTCCTCCTCACTAAACCTTATCCTCATCCTCTCCTCCTCTCTGCTCTCTATACTCATCCTCTCCTCCTCTCTGCTCTCTATACTCATCCTCTCCTCCTCACAACTCTCCATCCTCCTCCTCTCGACCTCACTGCTCTCCATCCTCATTCTCTCCTCCTCGCTGCTCTGCATCTCAATCCTCTCCTCATTGCTCTCCATCCTCACGTCTCCTACTAAATACTCCCCATCCTCATACTCTCCCCCTTACTGTTCCCCTTCCTCATCCTCTCCTCCTCTCCAGTCTCTATTCTCATCCTCTCCTCCTCAATACTCTCCATCCTTATCCTCTCCTCCTCACTGCTCTCCATCCTCACCCTCTCCTCCCACTTCTCCCCATCATCATCCTCTTCTCCTAACTGCTCTCCATCCACACTACTTTACATCCTCATTCTCTCCTCATCAATATTCCCCATCCTATCCTCATCCCTGCTCCCCATCCTCATCCTCTCCTCCTCACTTCTCTCCACCCTCACCCTTCCTCCTCACTGCTCTCCATCATCATCTTTTTCTCCTAACTGCCCAAACCTCCCCCTCTCCTCCTCATTACTTCCCATCCTCCTCCTCTTCACATCAATGCTCCCCACTCTCTCCTTTTCACTGCTCTCCACTCTTATCCTCTTCTCCTAACTGCTCTATATCCTCACCCTCTCCTCCTTACTACTTTTCATCCTCATCCTCTCCTCATCACTGCCCCCCATCCTCACCATCTCCTCCTCACTGCCCCCATGTTCACCATCTCCCCATCAAAGCTCTCCATCATCACCTTCTCCTACTCACTACTTTCCATCCTTATCCTCTCTACATCACTGCTCCCCATTCTCATCCTCTCCTAATCACTGCTCCCCATCCTCATCCTCTCCTCATCACTGCTCCCTATTCTCATCCTCTCCTCATCACTGCTCCCCATCCTCATCCTTTCCTAATCACTGCTCCCCATCCTCATCCTCTCCTCATCACTGCTCCCTATTCTCATCCTCTTCTCATCACTGACCCTTATCCTCACCCTCTCCTCCTCATTCCCCCCATCCTCACCATCTCCACATCACAGCTCTCCATCATCACCTTCTCCTACTCACTACTTTCCATCCTTCTCCTCCTCGCTACTTTACATCCTCATCCTCTCCTCATCAATACTCCTCATCCCTGCTCAACCATCCTCACCCTTTCCTCCTCACTGCTCTCCATCATCATCCTCTACTCCTAACTGACCCCATCCTCATCCTCTCCTCATCAGTGCCCCCCATCCTCACCATCTCCTTCTTACTGCTCTCCATCCTCACCCTCTCCTCTACACTGCTCCCTATCCTCATCCTCTCCTCATCATTGCACCCTATCCTCATCCTCTCCTCATCACTGTTCCCCATCCTCATCCTCTCCTCATCACTGCTCCCCGTCCTCATCCTCTCCTCTTCACTGCTCCCTATCTTCATACTCTCATGAACACTGCTCACCATCCTCATCCTCTCATCATCACTGCTTCCTATCCTCATCCTCTCCTCATCCCTGCTCCCTATCCTCATCCTCTCCTCATCATTGCTCCCTATCCTCATCCTCTCCTCATCACTGCTCCCCATCCTCATCCTCTCCTCATCAATGATCCCTATCCTCATCCTCTCCTCATCACTGCTCCCCATCCTCATCCTCTCCTCATCACTGCTCCCCATCCTCATCCTCTCCTCATCACTTCTTCCCATCCTCATCCTCTCCTTGTCACTGCTCCCCATCCTCACCCTCTCCTCATCACTGCTTCCCATCCTCATCCTCTCCTCATCACTGCTCCCTATCCTCATCCTCTCCTCATCACTGCTCCCCATCCTCATCCTCTCCTCATCACTGCTCCCCATCCTCATCCTCTCCTCATCACTGCTTCCTATCCCCATCCTCTCCTCATCACTGCTCCCCATCCTCATCCTCTCCTCATCACTGCTTCCTATCCTCATCCTCTCCTCATCACTGCTCCATATCCTCATCCTCCCCTCATCACTGCTCCCCATCATCATCATCATCTCCTCATCACTGCTCCCCATCCTCACCCTCTCCTCATCACTGCTCCCCATCCTCACCCTCTCCTCATCACTGCTTCCCATCCTCATCCTCTCCTCATAACTGCTCCCCATCCTCATCCTCTCCTCATCACTGCTTCCTATCCTCATCCTCTCCTCATCCCTGCTCCCTATCCTCATCCTCTCCTCATCATTGCTCCCTATCCTCATCCTCTCCTCATCACTGCTCCCCATCCTCATCCTCTCCTCATCAATGATCAATATCCTCATCCTCTCCTCATCACTGCTCCCCATCCTCATCCTCTCCTCAATACTGCTCCCCATCCTCATCATCTCCTCATCACTGCTCCCCATCTTCATCCTCTACTCATCACTGCTCCCTATCCTCATCCTCTCCTCATCACTGCTCCCCATCCTCATCCTCTCCTCATCACTGCTCCCAATCCTCATCCTCTCCTCATCACTGCTCCCCATCCTCATCCTCTCCTCATCACTGATCCCTATCCTCATTCTCTCCTCATCACTGCTCCCTATCCTCACTATCTCCTCATCACTGCTTCCTATCCTCATCCTCTCCTCATCCCTGCTCCCTATCCTCATCCTCTCCTCATCATTGCTCCCTATCCTAATCCTCTCCTCATCACTGCTCCCTATCCTCATCCTCTCCTCATCATTGCTCCCTATCCTAATCCTCTCCTCATCACTGCTCCCCATCCTCATCCTCTCCTCATCACTGCTTCCCATCCTCATCCTCTCCTCATCCCTGCTCCCTATCCTCATCCTCTCCTCATCACTGCTCCCCATCCTCATCCTCTCCTCATCACTGCTTCCTATCCTCATCCTCTCCTCATCCGTGCTCCCTTTCCTCATCCTCTCCTCATCATTTCTCCCTATCCTCATCCTCTCCTCATCACTGCTCCCTATCCTCACTATCTCCTCATCACTGCTTCCTATCCTCATCCTCTCCTCATCCCTGCTCCCTATCCTCACTATCTCCTCATCACTGCTTCCTATCCTCATCCTCTCCTCATCCCTGCTCCCCATCCTCATCCTCTCCTCATCATTGCTCCCTATCCTCATCCTCTCCTCATCTCTGCTCCCTATCCTCATCCTCTCCTCATCACTGCTCCCTATTCTCATCCTCTCCTCATCACTGCTCCCCATCCTCATCCTTTCCTAATCACTGCTCCCCATCCTCATCCTCTCCTCATCACTGCTCCCTATTCTCATCCTCTCCTCATCACTGCTCCCCATCCTCATCCTTTCCTAATCACTGCTCCCCATCCTCATCCTCTCCTCATCACTGCTCCCTATTCTCATCCTCTTCTCATCACTGCTCCCCATCCTCATCCTTTCCTAATGACTGCTCCCCATCCTCATCCTCTCCTCATTACTGCTCCCCATCCTCACCCTCTCCTCATCACTGATTCCCATCCTCATCCTCTCCTCATCACTGCTCCCTATCCTCATCCTCTCCTCATCACTGCTCCCCATCCTCATCCTCTCCTCATCACTGCTCCCCATCCTCATCCTCTCCTCATCAATGATCAATATCCTCATCCTCTCCTCATCACTACTCCCCATCCTCATCCTCTCCTCATCACTGTTCTTCATCCTCATCATCTCCTCATCACTGCTCCCCATCTTCATCATCTCCTCATCACTGCTCCCTATCCTCATCCTCTCCTCATCACTGCTCCCCATCCTCATCCTCTCCTCATCACTGCTCCCCATCCTCATCCTCTCCTCATCACTGCTCCCTATCCTCATCCTCTATTCATCACTGCTCCCTATCCTCACTATCTCCTCATCACTGCTTCCTATCCTCATCCTCTCCTCATAACTGCTCCCTATCCTCATCCTCTCCTCATCATTGCTCCCTATCCTCATCCTCTTCTCATCCCTGCTCCCTATCCTCATCCTCTCCTCATCATTGCTCCCTATCCTCATCCTCGCCTCATCACTGCTCCCCATCCTCATCCTCTCCTCATCAATGATCAGTATCCTCATCCTCTCCTCATAACTACTCCCCATCCTCATCCTCTCCTCATCACTGCTCTTCATCCTCATCATCTCCTCATCACTGCTCCCCATCTTCATCCTCTCCTCATCACTGCTCCCTATCCTCATCCTCTCCTCATCACTGCTCCCCATCCTCATCCTCTCCTCATCACTGCTCCCCATCCTCATCCTCTCCTCATCACTGCTCCCTATCCTCATCCTCTATTCATCACTGCTCCCTATCCTCACTATCTCCTCATCACTGCTACCTATCCTCATCCTCTCCTCATAACTGCTCCCTATCCTCATCCTCTCCTCATCATTGCTCCCTATCCTCATCCTCTTCTCATCCCTGCTCCCTATCCTCATCCTCTCCTCATTCACTGCTCCCTATTCTCATCCTCTCCTCATCACTGCTCCCCATCCTCATCCTTTCCTAATCACTGCTCCCCATCCTCATCCTCTCCTCATCACTGCTCCCTATCCTCATCCTCTCCTCATCACTGCTCCCCATCCTCATCCTCTCCTCATCACTGCTCCCCATCCTCATCCTCTCCTCATCACTGCTTCCTATCCTCATCCTCTCCTCATCACTGCTCCATATCCTCATCCTCTCCTCATCACTGCTCCCCATCCTCATCATCTCCTCATCACTGCTCCCAATCCTCATCCTCTTCTCATCACTGCTCCCCATCCTCACCCTCTCCTCATCACTACTTCCCATCCTCATCCTCTCCTCATCACTGCTCCTCATCCTCATCCTCTCCTCATCACTGCTTCCTATCCTCATCCTCTCCTCATCCCTGCTCCCTATCCTCATCCTCTCCTCATCATTGCTCCTTATCCTCATCCTCTCCTCATCACTGCTCCCCATCCTCATCCTCTCCTCATCAATGATCAATATCCTCATCATCTCCTCATCACTGCTTCATATCCTCATCCTCTCCTCATCACTGCTCCCCATCCTCATCCTCTCCTCATCACTGCTCCCCATCCTCACCCTCTCCTCATCACTGCTTCCCATCCTCATCCTCTCCTTATCACTGCTCCCTATCCTCAACCTCTCCTCATCACTGCTCCCCATCCTCATCCTCTCCTCATCACTGCTCCCCATCCTCATCCTCTCCTCATCACTGCTTCCTATCCTCATCCTCTCCTCATCACTGCTCCATATCCTCATCCTCTCCTCATCACTGCTCCCCATCCTCATCATCTCCTCATCACTGCTCCCCATCCTCATCCTCTCCTCATCACTGCTTCCTATCCTCATCCTCTCCTCATCACTGCTCCATATCCTCATCCTCTCCTCATCACTGCTCCCCATCCTCATCATCTCCTCATCACTGCTCCCCATCCTCATCCTCTCCTCATCCCTGCTCCCTATCCTCATCCTCTCCTCATCAATGATCAATATCCTCATCCTCTCCTCATCACTGCTCCCCATCCTTATCATCTCCTCATCACTGCTCCCCATCTTCATCCTCTCCTCATCACTGCTCCCCATCCTCATCCTCTCCTCATCACTGCTCCCCATCCTCATTATCTCCTAATCACTGCTCCCCATCTTCATCCTCTCCTCATCACTGCTCCCTATCCTCATCCTCTCCTCATCACTGCTCCCCATCCTCATCCTCTCCTCATCACTGCTCCCAATCCTCATCCTCTCCTCATCCCTGCTCCCTATCCTCATCCTCTCCTCATCATTGCTCCCTATCCTCATCCTCTCCTCATCACTGCTCCCCATCCTCATCCTCTCCTCATCAATGATCAATATCCTCATCCTCTCCTCATCACTGCTCCCCATCCTCATCATCTCCTCATCACTGCTCCCCATCTTCATCCTCTCCTCATCACTGCTCCCTATCCTCATCCTCTCCTCATCACTGCTCCCCATCCTCATCCTCTCCTCATCACTGCTCCCAATCCTCATCCTCTCCTCATCACTGCTCCCCATCCTCATCCTCTCCTCATCACTGCTCCCTATCCTCATCCTCTCCTCATCACTGCTCCCTATCCTCACTATCTCCTCATCACTGCTTCCTATCCTCATCCTCTCCTTATCCCTGCTCCCTATCCTCATCCTCTCCTCATCATTGCTCCCAATCCTCATCCTCTCCTCATCCCTGCTCCCTATCCTCATCCTCTCCTCATCACTGCTCCCTATTCTCATCCTCTCCTCATCACTGCTCCCCATCCTCATCCTTTCCTAATCACTGCTCCCCATCCTCATCCTCTCCTCATCACTGCTCCCTATTCTCATCCTCTTCTCATCACTGACCCTTATCCTCACCCTTTCCTCCTCATTCCCCCCATCCTCACCATCTTCACATCACAGCTCTCCATCATCATCTTCTCCTACTCACTACTTTCCATCCTTCTCCTCCTCGCTACTTTACATCCTCATCCTCTCCTCATCAATACTCCTCATCCCTGCTCCCCATCCTCACCCTTTCCTCCTCACTGCTCTCCATCATCATCCTCTTCTCCTCACTGCACCCTATCCTCATCCTCTCCTCATCATTGCACCCTATCTTCATCGTCTCCTCATCACTGTTCCCCATCCTCATCCTCTCCTCATCACTGCTCCCCATCCTCATCCTCTCCTCTTCACTGCTCCCTATCCTCATCCTCTCCTGATCACTGCTCCCAATACTCATCCTCTCCTCATCACTGCTTTCTATCCTCATCCTCTCCTCATCCCTGCTCCCTATCCTCATCCTCTCCTCATCATTGCTCCCTATCCTCATCCTCTCCTCATCACTGCTCCCCATCCTCTCCTCATCAATGATCCCTATCCTCATCCTCTAATCATCACTGCTCACCATCCTCATCCTCTCCTCATCACTGCTCCCTATCCTCATCCTCTCCTCATTACTGCTCCCCATCCTCACCCTATCCTCATCACTGCTCCCCATCCTCATCCTCTCCTCATCACTGCTCCCTATCCTCATCCTCTCCTCATCACTGCTCCCCATCCTCATCCTCTCCTCATCACTGCTCCCCATCCTCATCCTCTCCTCATCACTGCTTCCTATCCTCATCCTCTCCTCATCACTGCTCCATGTCCTCATCCTCTCCTCATCACTGCTCCCCATCCTCATCATCTCCTCATCACTGCTCCCCATCCTCATCCTCTCCTCATCACTGCTCCCCATCCTCACCCTCTACTCATCACTGCTTCCAATCCTCATCCTCTCCTCATCACTGCTCCATATTTTAATCCTCTCCTCATCACTGCTCCCCATCCTCATCCTCTCCTCATCACTGCTCCCCATCCTCATCCTCTCCTCATCACTGCTTCCTATCCTCATCCTCTCCTCATCACTGCTCCATATCCTCATCCTCTCCTCATCACTGCTCCCCATCCTCATCATCTCCTCATCACTGCTCCCCATCCTCATCCTCTCCTCATCACTGCTCCCCATCCTCACCCTCTACTCATCACTGCTTCCAATCCTCATCCTCTCCTCATCACTGCTCCATATTTTAATCCTCTCCTCATCACTGCTCCCCATCCTCATCCTCTCCTCATCACTGCTCCCTATCATCATCCTCTCCTCATCACTGCTCCCCATCCTCATCCTCTCCTCATCACTGCTCCCCATCCTCATTATCTCCTAATCACTGCTCCCCATCTTCATCCTCTCCTCATCACTGCTCCCTATCCTCATCCTCTCCTCATCACTGCTCCCCATCCTCATCCTCTCCTCATCACTGCTCCCAATCCTCATCCTCTCCTCATCCCTGCTCCCTATCCTCATCCTCTCCTCATCATTGCTCCCTATCCTCATCCTCTCCTCATCACTGCTCCCCATCCTCATCCTCTCCTCATCAATGATCAATATCCTCATCCTCTCCTCATCACTGCTCCCCATCCTCATCATCTCCTCATCACTGCTCCCCATCTTCATCCTCTCCTCATCACTGCTCCCTATCCTCATCCTCTCCTCATCACTGCTCCCCATCCTCATCCTCTCCTCATCACTGCTCCCAATCCTCATCCTCTCCTCATCACTGCTCCCTATCCTCACTATCTCCTCATCACTGCTTCCTATCCTCATCCTCTCCTTATCCCTGCTCCCTATCCTCATCCTCTCCTCATCATTGCTCCCAATCCTCATCCTCTCCTCATCCCTGCTCCCTATCCTCATCCTCTCCTCATCACTGCTCCCTATTCTCATCCTCTCCTCATCACTGCTCCCCATCCTCATACTTTCCTAATCACTGCTCCCCATCCTCATCCTCTCCTCATCACTGCTCCCTATTCTCATCCTCTTCTCATCACTGACCCTTATCCTCACCCTCTCCTCCTCATTCCCCCCATCCTCACCATCTTCACATCACAGCTCTCCATCATCATCTTCTCCTACTCACTACTTTCCATCCTTCTCCTCCTCGCTACTTTACATCCTCATCCTCTCCTCATCAATACTCCTCATCCCTGCTCCCCATCCTCACCCTTTCCTCCTCACTGCTCTCCATCATCATCCTCTTCTCCTCACTGCACCCTATCCTCATCCTCTCCTCATCATTGCACCCTATCTTCATCGTCTCCTCATCACTGTTCCCCATCCTCATCCTCTCCTCATCACTGCTCCCCATCCTCATCCTCTCCTCTTCACTGCTCCCTATCCTCATCCTCTCCTGATCACTGCTCCCAATACTCATCCTCTCCTCATCACTGCTTTCTATCCTCATCCTCTCCTCATCCCTGCTCCCTATCCTCATCCTCTCCTCATCATTGCTCCCTATCCTCATCCTCTCCTCATCACTGCTCCCCATCCTCTCCTCATCAATGATCCCTATCCTCATCCTCTAATCATCACTGCTCACCATCCTCATCCTCTCCTCATCACTGCTCCCTATCCTCATCCTCTCCTCATTACTGCTCCCGATCCTCACCCTATCCTCATCACTGCTTCCCATCCTCATCCTCTCCTCATCACTGTTCCCCATCCTCATCCTCTCCTCATCACTGCTCCCCATCCTCATCCTCTCCTCTTCACTGCTCCCTATCCTCATCCTCTCCTGATCACTGCTCCCAATACTCATCCTCTCCTCATCACTGCTTTCTATCCTCATCCTCTCCTCATCCCTGCTCCCTATCCTCATCCTCTCCTCATCATTGCTCCCTATCCTCATCCTCTCCTCATCACTGCTCCCCATCCTCTCCTCATCAATGATCCCTATCCTCATCCTCTAATCATCACTGCTCACCATCCTCATCCTCTCCTCATCACTGCTCCCTATCCTCATCCTCTCCTCATTACTGCTCCCCATCCTCACCCTATCCTCATCACTGCTTCCCATCCTCATCCTCTCCTCATCACTGCTCCCTATCCTCATCCTCTCCTCATCACTGCTCCCCATCCTCATCCTCTCCTCATCACTGCTCCCCATCCTCATCCTCTCCTCATCACTGCTTCCTATCCTCATCCTCTCCTCATCACTGCTCCATATCCTCATCCTCTCCTCATCACTGCTCCCCATCCTCATCATCTCCTCATCACTGCTCCCCATCCTCATCCTCTCCTCATCACTGCTCCCCATCCTCACCCTCTACTCATCACTGCTTCCAATCCTCATCCTCTCCTCATCACTGCTCCATATTTTAATCCTCTCCTCATCACTGCTCCCCATCCTCATCCTCTCCTCATCACTGCTTCCTATCCTCATCCTCTCCTCATCCCTGCTCCCTATCCTCATCCTCTCCTCATCATTGCTCCCTATCCTCATCCTCTCCTCATCACTGCTCCCCATCCTCATCCTCTCCTCATCAATGATCAATATCCTCATCCTCTCCTCATCACTGCTCCCCATCCTCATCCTCTCCACATCACTGCTCCCCATCCTCATCATCTCCTCATCACTGCTCCCCATCCTCATCCTCTCCTCATCACTGCTTCCTATCCTCATCCTCTCCTCATCCATGCTCCCTATCCTCATCCTCTCCTCATCATTGCTCCCTATCCACATCCTCTCCTCATCACTGCTCCCCATCCTCATCCTCTCCTCATCAATGATCAATATCCTCATCCTCTCCTCATCACTGCTCCCCATCCTCATCCTCTCCACATCACTGCTCCCCATCCTCATCATCTCCTCATCACTGCTCCCTATCCTTATCCTCTCCTCATCACTGCTCCCCATCCTCATCCTCTCCTCATCACTGCTCCCAATCCTCATCCTCTCCTCATCACTGCTTCCCATCCTCATCCTCTCCTCATCACTGCTCCCTATCCTCATCCTCTCCTCATCACTGCTCCCTATCCTCACTGTCTCCTCATCACTGCTTCCTATCCTCATCCTCTCCTCATCACTGCTCCCTATCCTCATCCTCTCCTCATCACTGCTCCCTATCCTCACTGTCTCCTCATCACTGCTTCCTATCCTCATCCTCTCCTCATCCCTGCTCCCTATCCTCATCCTCTCCTCATCATTGCTCCCCATCCTCATCCTCTCCTCATCACTGCTCCCCATCCTCATCCTCTCCTCATCACTGCTCCCCATCCTCATCCTCTCCTCATCACTGCTCCCAATCCTCATCCTCTCCTCATCACTGCTCCCCATCATCATCCTTTCCTCATCACTGCTCCCAATCCTCATCCTCTCCTCATCACTGCTCCATATCCTCATCCTCTCCTCATAACTGCTCCCCATCCTCATCCTCTCATCATCACTGCTCCCTATCCTCATCCTCTCCTCATCACTCCTCCCCATCCTCATCCTCTCCTCATCACTGCTCCCAATCCTCATCCTCTCCTCATCACTGCTCACTATCCTCATCCTCTCCTCATCACTGCTCCCCATCCTCATCCTTTCCTCATCACTGTTCCCTATCCTCATCCTCTCCTCATCACTGCTCCCAATCCTCATCCTCTCCTCATCACTGCTCACCATCCTCATCCTATCCTCATCACTGCTCCCCATCCTCATCCTCTCCTCATCACTGCTTCCCATCCTCATCCTCTCCTCATCACTGCTCCCTATCCTCATCCTCTCCTCATCACTGCTCCCTATCCTCACTGTCTCCTCATCACTGCTTCCTATCCTCATCCTCTCCTCATCACTGCTCCCTATCCTCATCCTCTCCTCATCACTGCTCCCTATCCTCACTGTCTCCTCATCACTGCTTCCTCTCCTCATCCTCTCCTCATCCCTGCTCCCTATCCTCATCCTCTCCTCATCATTGCTCCCCATCCTCATCCTCTCCTCATCACTGCTCCCCATCCTCATCCTCTCCTCATCACTGCTCCCCATCCTCATCCTCTCCTCATCACTGCTCCCAATCCTCATCCTCTCCTCATCACTGCTCCCCATCCTCATCCTTTCCTCATCACTGCTCCCAATCCTCATCCTCTCCTCATCACTGCTCCCTATCCTCATTCTCTCCTCATCACTGCTCCCCATCCTCATCCTCTCCTCATCACTGCTCCCTATCCTCATCCTCTCCTCATCACTCCTCCCCATCCTCATCCTCTCCTTATCACTGCTCCCAATCCTCATCCTCTCCTCATCACTGCTCACTATCCTCATCCTCTCCTCATCACTGCTCCCCATCCTCATCCTTTCCTCATCACTGTTCCCTATCCTCATCCTCTCCTCATCACTGCTCCCAATCCTCATCCTCTCCTCATCACTGCTCACCATCCTCATCCTATCCTCATCACTGCTCCCCATCCTCATCCTCTCCTCATCACTGCTCCCTATCCTCATCCTCTCCTCATCACTGCTCCCTATCCTCATCCTCTCCTCATCACTGCTCCCCATCCTCACCCTCTCCTCATCACTGCTCCCCATCCTCACCCTCTCCTCATCACTGCTTGCCATCCTCACCCTCTCCTCATCACTGCTCCCCATCTTCATCCTCTCCTCATCACTTCTTCCCATCCTCATCCTCTCCTCATCACTGCTCCCCATCCTCATCCTCTCCTCATCACTGCTCCCTATCCTCATCCTCTCCTCATCACTGCTCCCCATCCTCATCCTCTCCTCATCACTGCTCCCTATCCTCACCCTCTCCTCATCACTGCTCCCCATCCTCATCATCTCCTCATCACTGCTCCCCATCCTCACTATCTCCACATCACTGCTCTCCATCCTCACCCTCTTCTCCTCACTACTTTTCATCATCATCCTCTCCTCATCACTGCTCCCATCCTCAATACATAGATAGAGATAGAGATAGAGATAGAGAGAGAGAGAGATAGAGAGAGAGATAGATAGATAGATAGATAGATAGATAGATAGATAGATAGATAGATAGATAAATAGATAGATAGATAGAGGGATAGAGGGATAGATAGAGATAGATAGATAGATAGATAGATAGATAGATAGATAGATAGATAGATAGATAGATAGATAGATAGATAGATAGATAGAGGGATAGATAGATAGATAGATAGATCAATAGATCGATAGATAGATAGATAGATAGATAGATAGATAGATAGATAGATAGATAGATAGATAGATAGATAGATAGATAGATAGATAGAGGGATTGATAGATAGATAGATACAGATAGATAGATAGATAGATAGATAGAGGGATAGATAGATAGATAGATAGATAGATAGATAGATAGATAGATAGATAGATAGATAGATAGAGGGGTAGATAGATAGATAGTGCTGGGGTGACTAGTAGTCTATACCCTGGGGCACACACTTCCC
>JAPZIH010000136.1:0-40117 GCA_027410445.1 Discoglossus pictus | reverse complement strand
AAGGCCTTATGGGAGTCTGTATTGACCTTCATGAGTTATAGGGTTAATTATAGTTGCCTGGGGTTAATATTTTTAGTGCAAGTCCTTTCAGGACCTTTACGGCAAGGCGGGAAATTTGAAATAGAAATGCAGCAGTTTCTCCCCTGATGCAGGAAGTTAATGTGGGGGGGCTGCGGGGCTCCCTATGGACCCCTGCAGCAAGGGGTTTATATGGGGACACTTCGGGGGTCCCGATGGGGACCCACAGCATAGAGGGGAGTTAATTATAGGTGCTGCGGCCGGGATTGGGTAATAGTGTGCCGAGGCCCCTTTAAGGAGCAGAGACGGGGAATTTAAAACTATAAAATGCAGCGGGGGCCTTATCTGTGCCGATCGGGGACCTCCGCTGCAAACGGTTAATGTGTGTGGGCTGCGGGGGTCCCTATGGACCCCTGCAGCAAGGTGTTAATGTGAGGACACTTCGGGGTCCCGATGGGGACCCCCGCATAGAGGGGGGGTTAATTTTAGGTGCCGGGGGGGTAGTTGGAGTACCCCCCACGGCAGAGCTTATGTGGGGGACTGCCGCGGAGGTCCTGTTTAGGACCCCCGCAGCAAATGATGAGGAGTGGGAGCCTGCGATATCATATCGCAGGCTGTCACTCCTCATGTACATTTATGCAGTGTTGATACGTACGGCCCTGCTGCGTAGCTCATACATTGCTCGCAGCAGGGCTAATGTAATAGCATTGTAAGTTAGAGAAACTTTGCAGTACGTAGGGCTTAAGTAGAAGCCTCTTATTTACGAGGCTGGAATTTAATAGGGCCCTTAGCTTGCAGTGGCGTAAAGACATCAACTTATAAGGCCAAGGTACACTATATTTCATGACAATAATTGACACCATATTTATGATATATTATATTATGTTATAGTCTATTTCACTTTATATGCTTCTGACATTTAGAATGATGGTGCTGTATATTTCAGTAAATTCATGGATTGCATAATTCTTATATATTATATTAACTTATAGGAAATTAGATTTTATAGGCATAACAAATTATTGTGAGCTCTTTTGGTATTTCATGACACAAATGATAAAAAAGAGGTCACAAAAAATAGTGAGTCATTAGTTTATTAAAAAAATATACTATATACTGATAAGCTTCTTCCATATTTCAGGTCTCTGTCAATTTCACTGGGACACAGAAGATTGCTGCAGCGACGGTTTCTGGACAGAGACTTCACTTACTAGCAGGTACAGTAGATTTAATTTGCACATACCATTTATTTAAAAACTGCAAATATTACTACCGTATATACTCGAGTATAAGCCAAGTTTTTCAGTCCTTTTTTTAAGGCAAAAAAACGGCCCCTTCGGCTTATACTCGAGTCACTCCCCCTAGTGTCTCTCTAACCCCCCCCATGTCTCTCTAACCCCCCCATGTGTCTCTATCCCCCCATGTCTCTCTAACACCCCCATGTGTCTCCATCCCCCCTGTGTGTCTCTATCCCCCCAGTGTGTCTCTAACCCCCCCGTGTGTCTCTAAACCCCCCGTGTGTCTCTAACCCCCCGTGTCTCTTTCCCTTCCCCCTCCTCAACCTAAACCCCCCTCAACCCCCCTCCTCCACCTAAACCCCCTAAATACCCCCCCCTCTCCCCTCACTTACCTGCTTCTGATCCGTCCTCCTTGACCAGGAGCCGGCGCGCATGTGATGTCACATGCGCGCCGGGTCAAGGAGCGGAGGCCGGAGCACAAGCAGGTAAGTGAGGGGAGAGGGGGGAGGTATTTAGGGGGGTTTAGGTGGAGGAGGGGGGTTGAGGGGGGTTTAGGTTGAGGAGGGGGTTGGGGTTGAGGGGGATGGTGGGGGTCTGTATTGACCTTCATGAGTGACAGGGTAATTAAGGCCTTATGGGGGTCTGTATTGACCTTTATGAGTGACAGGGTTAATTAAGGCCTAATGGGGGTCTGTATTGACCACCATGAGTGACAGGGTTAATTAAGGCCTAATGGGGGTCTGTATTGACCTTCATGAGTGACAGGGTTAATTAAGGCCTTAGGGGGGTCTGTATTGACCTTCATGAGTGACGGTGTTAATTAAGGCCTTATGGGGGTCTGTATTGACCACCATGAGTGAAAGGGTTAATTAAGGCCTTATGGGGGTCTGTATTGACCACCATGAGTTATAGGGTTAATTAAGGCCTTATGGGGGTCTGTATTGACCATCATGAGTTATAGGGTTAATTAAGGCCTTATGGGAGTCTGTATTGACCTTCATGAGTTATAGGGTTAATTATAGTTTCCTGGGGTTAATATTTTTAGTGCAAGTCCTTTCAGGACCTTTACGGCAAGGCGGGAAATTTGAAATAGAAATGCAGCAGTTTCTCCCCTGATGCAGGAAATTAATGTGGGGGGGCTGCGGGGGTCCCTATGGACCCCTGCAGCAAGGGGTTTATATGGGGACACTTCGGGGGTCCCGATGGGGACCCACAGCATAGAGGGGAGTTAATTATAGGTGCTGTGGCCGGGATTGGGTAATAGTGTGCCGAGGCCCCTTTAAGGAGCAGAGGCGGGGAATTTAAAACTATAAAATGCAGCGGGGGCCTTATCTGTGCCGATCGGGGACCTCCGCTGCAAACGGTTAATGTGTGTGGGCTGCGGGGGTCCCTATGGACCCCTGCAGCAAGGTGTTAATGTGAGGACACTTCGGGGTCCCGATGGGGACCCCCGCATAGAGGGGGAGTTAATTTTAGGTGCCGGGGGGGTAGTTGGAGTACCCCCCACGGCAGGGCTTATGTGGGGGACTGCCGCGGAGGTCCTGTTTAGGACCCCCGCAGCAAATGATGAGGAGTGGGAGCCTGCGATATCATATCGCAGGCTGTCACTCCTCATGTACATTTATGCAGTGTTGATACATACGGCCCTGCTGCATAGCTCATACGTTGCTCGCAGCAGGGCTAATGTAATAGCATTGTAAGTTATAGAAACTTTGCAGTACGTAGGGCTTAAGTAGAAGCCTCTTATTTACGAGGCTGGAATTTAATAGGGCCCTTAGCTTGCAGTGGCGTAAAGACATCAACTTATAAGGCCAAGGTACACTATATTTCATGACAATAACTGATACCATATTTATGATATATTATATTATGTTATAGTCTATTTCACTTTATATGCTTCTGACATTTAGAATGATGGTGCTGTATATTTCAGTAAATTCATGGATTGCATAATTCTTATATATTATATTAACTTATAGGAAATTAGATTTTATAGACATAACAAATTATTGTGAGCTCTTTTGGTATTTCATGACACAAATGATAAAAAAGAGGTCACAAAAAATAGTGAGTCATTAGTTTATTAAAAAAATATACTATATACTGATAAGCTTCTTCCATATTTCAGGTCTCTGTCAATTTCACTGGGACACAGAAGATTGCTGCAGCGACGGTTTCTGGACAGAGACTTCACTTACTAGCAGGTACAGTAGATTTAATTTGCACATACAATTTATTTAAAAACTGCAAATATTACTACCGTATATACTCAAATATAAGCCGAGTTTTTCAGCCCTTTTTTTAAGGCAAAAAACGGCCCCCTCGGCTTATACTCGAGTCACTCCCCCTAGTGTCTCTCTAACCCCCCCCCATACTCTCTAACCCCCCCATGTGTCTCTATCCCCCCATGTCTCTCTAACCCCCCCCATGTGTCTCTATCCCCCCCGTGTGTCTCTAACCCCCCTGTGTGTCTCTAACCCCCCCCGTGTGTCTCTAACCCCCGTGTCTCTTTCCCTTCCCCCTCCTCAACCTAAACCCCCCTCAACCCCCCTCCTCCACCTTAACCCCCCTAAATACCTCCCCCCTCTCCCCTCACTTACCTGCTTCTGCTCCGTCCTCCTTAACCAGGAGCCTGCGCGCATGTGATGTCACATGCGTGCCGGGTCAAGGAGCGGAGGCCGGAGCACAAGCAGGTAAGTGAGGGGAGAGGGGGGAGGTATTTAGGGGGGTTTAGGTCGAGGAGGGGGGTTGAGTGGGGTTTAGGTTGAGGAGGGGGTTTGGACTTGAGGGGGATTGAGGGGGAGTTTGAGGGGGGTTGAGGTTGAGGAGGTGGGTTGGGGTTGAGGGGGTTGGAGGTTGAGGAGGGGGGTTGAGGTTGAGGAGGGAGGTTGAGGATGGGGGTGTTAAGGATGAGGATGGGGGGGTTGAGGAGGGGGTTGTGGATGGGGGGGTCGAGGAGCAAGGTTGAGGAGGGGTTTCAGGATGGGAGGGTTGAGGAGGGAGGTTGAGGAGGGGGTTGAAGAGAGGGTTTGAGGAGGGAGGTTGAGGATGAGGAGGGTGGTTGAGGATGAGGAGGAGGGTTTGAGGATGAGGAAGAGGGGTTGAGGAAGGGGGTTGAGGATGGGGGGTTGAGGAGAGAGGATGAGGATGGGGGGTTGAGGATGGGGTGTTTGAGGATGGGGGTTGAGGAGGGAGGTTGAGGAGGGGGGGTTGAGGATGAGGATGGGGGGTTGAGGAGGGGGTTGAGGATGGGGGGTTGAGGAGGAAGGTTGAGGAGGGGGGGTTGAGGATGAGGATGGGGGGTTGAGGAGGGGGTTGAGGATGGGGGGTTGAGGAGGAAGGTTGACAATGGGGAGGTTGAGGATGGGGGGGTTGAGGAGGGAGGTTGAGGAGGGGGTTGAAGAGGGGGTTTGAGGAGGGAGGTTGAGGATGAGGAGGGAGATTGAGGATGAGGAGGGGGGTTGATAATGAGGAGGGGGTAGAGGATAGGGGGTTGAGGAGAGAGGATGAGGATGGGGGTTGAGTATGGGGGGTTGAGTATGGGGGGGTTGAGGAGGGTGCTTGAGGAGTGGGTTGAGGAGGGGGGGTTGGGGTTGAGGGGGGGTTGAGGTTGAGGAGGGTTCAGGTTGAGGAGGGTTGAGGTTGAGGAGGGGGTTGAGGATGAGAAGGGGGCGGATTGAGGAGGGAGGATGAGGATGGGGGCTTGAGGAGGGGGTTGAGGATGGGGGGGTTGAGGAGGGAGGTTGAGGAGGGAGGTTGAGGAAGGGGTTGAGGATGGGGGGTTGAGGAGAGGGAGGGTTGAGGAGGGAGGATGAGGATGGGGGGCTTGAGGATGGGGGGGTTGAGGAGGGAGGTTGAGGAAGGGGTTGAGGATGGGGGGTTTGAGGAGGGGGTTGAGGATGAGGAGGAGGCAGGTTGAGGAGGGAGGATGAAGATGGGGGGCTTGAGGAGGGGGTTGAGGAGGGTGTTGAGGATGGAGGGGTTGAGGAGGGAGGATGAGGAGGGAGGTTGAGGAGGGAGGTTGAGGAGAGGGTTGAGGATGAGGAGGGAGGTTGAGGAGGGAGGTTGAGGATGAGGAGGGAGGTTGAGGATGAGGAGGGAGGTTGAGGAGGTAGGTTGAGGATGAGGAGGTTGAGGATGAGGAGGGAGGTTAAGGATGAGGAGGGAGGTTGTGGAGTGGGGTTGAGGAGGGTGATAAGGGAGGGGGTAAGAGACACAGGGAAGAGAGAGGTTGGAAGAGACACAGGGAAGGGAGAGGGGAGAAGAGACACAGGGAAGGGAGAGGAGAGAAGAGACACAGAGAGAGAGGGGGACACAGAGGGCACAAGAGGGACACAGGGGGCAGCACATTTCCCACCCTCGGCTTGTACTCGAGTCACTCATTTTACCCAGTATTTTGTGGTAAAATGGGTGCCTCGGCTTATACTCGGGTCGGCTTATACTTGAGTATATAGGGTATTTGGAACAGCAGTAATGAAAAAATTGCACCCCTCCCGGCCCTCCTTCACCCCTCCCCTATGTCTCTTGGCCCACCCTCCCGTGTGTTTCTTTCACCCCCCTCCCCACACACTCCTCTGTTTCTCTTTCATCTGCTCTCGCTCCTCTGTGGCTCATCCCACCCCCTCTCCATCCGCTGTGTTTATTCAAACCCTCTCCATAACCTGTGGCTCTTCCCACCCCCACTCTCTACCTCCCATGTGTCTCTTCCCAATCCCTCTCCCACCCCTGTGTCTCTTTGCCCACCTATCTCCCTCCCCTGTATCTGTTCAATACTCTCCGCACTGTATCTCTTACCCCTTCTCCCCCACCCCTCTCCCTCCTCTGTGTCTCTTCACCTCCTCTCCCCCCTGTGTCTCTTACCCCTCCTGTTCCCCCTACCTGTGTCTCTTCCCCCTCCTCTCCCTCCGCTGTCTTCTCCCCCAGCAGGTGTTCCTGTATAATGTACTCTCTATATTACATTGCACTCTATATTACATTGCACTCTGTATTTTACACGGCCCTCACTCACTATCACACACATCACTCTCCCTCTCTCAGACACATCCACTACACTCTATCAGCCTTATTAAATTGCGATTTGGCCAATTCTAAAGGGCTCTATATAAGCATAGAGCATATTTTTTTACAGATGTTTTTAGTTAATGAACTTCTATTTAAAAGCAAGGTCTTCACTAACTAAAAATGTCTGTAAAAAAATATGCTCTATCCTTATATAGAGCCCTTTAGAATTGTCTGAATCACAATTTAATAAGGCTGTATGTGTCTATCACGCACTCTCTCTATCACGTACTATGCACTATCCCTCTCTATCACACACTGCTCTCTCTCTCTCTATTACAGCTTGCACTCTCTGTGCACCTCCCAGTCACTCACCCGGGTCACTTTCCTTCACTGCAGCCACAGACCCTCAAGACTCATGTCATGCTCAACTATACCGTGCACAATTGCAAGAAAATATTTAATCCATTACAAATTCCCATAACTTAAAATGAAGGATTAAACAATATTATAATGCTTCATTTTCATAATCTGTAGGTTACAAATAAAGATTTACATTTGACATTACAGATTACAATGGCTAAAAAAGAAACCAGGGAGGAAGAAAAAACATATGGCCAGGGAAATAAAGCAAACATTGAGACAGAAACAGTCAGAACACACCAAGAAAAGAATACAAGAAGAAGAGCGTCAGATAATTTATCAGAAAATACAGACTGCATTGAGAATACTGGAAAAGGAAGTTGAAGAGGTAAGCTACATTAAATTATTGATTCACATCAAAATGGCTCATTAACATAATCGGTACGTTGAAAATAAATATTCCTATTTATAATTACAGAGTTCTATGGATGAGCAGCCAGAACGCCATCAAGCAATTGTCAATGAACGGAATAAAAATATGAAGTAACAAACTATCTGAGGCAGTAAGAAAAAAAATAAGAGAACAAGAGTGTGAACGAATTATTATTATTTTTTTTTTTTTTTTTTTTAACAATCAGTTCTTATTAGGCAATGGTACATCACATTATGAACATTAAACATTCATATCCGGTACAAAATACATAAGTACAGCTTCCTCTTGCACTTTATATCTGCTGACCCGGCTTTGCATCTTGAAGTCTCCAAGTGTTATATTTTTAATTTTATTAGTTCCCTCCCTGGAAAGCCATCTGCCACTGCCTATTATTTTTTTTAACAATAATAATACATAAAACCTATAAATTATAAACAGTTCCTTCATACTTTAACCAGCTTGAAAGCAGTTCTTACCATCATCCGCCTCCTCCAGTGCCACTTTCTTCTCCTTTTCCCATCTATGGATTAGCGGTTTAGTTAGGGTTCTAGTGAGATGCTATCGGGCTCCATTAGCCAAGGAGCCCACACATCCATACATTTTGGAAAAGAGTCATCCAAAAGGTGGGTTATTCGTTCATTGATTAAAATAAAATTGATCTTATTCTTCACTGCCCGAAGGTTCAAATCTGAGGATTTCCACTGTCGAAATATGGCTTTTTGTAGCCAGCATCATGAACTGTAATAGCCTGTTTTGGTGGGATGTTAAAAGTGTATTTGAAAGACCCAGGAGGCTGACTTCAATAGATTTGTGTACTTTAATTTTAAAAAATGTTGAGGCTAGCTCAAATATTTTTGACCCAAGCCCCTTCACCTTGGGGCATACCCACCATATATGAAGGAATGTATCTGGGTCTCTGCATCCTCTAACGCATTTTGCATCTTGGGTTAGCCTCCACTTTAAAAGCTTAGCTGGTGTGTGATAAATTCTGTGTATAACCTTTATTGACGTCTCAGTACGCTATAGTTTAATGACCCTCTAGTTAGACTGCGCCAGCTTTGTTCCCAGACTGATTGGTCCATAGTGTATCCCAGTTCTTTTTCCCATTTTTGTATGTACTTAATTTTTTGTGACCTCGGTGGTTCATTAAATGCATTATATAGTAAGCTTATAATATTGCTCGACAGTGGAATATATCTACAAACTAGCCAATTAGTTTCCGGGGCTCCTAGAGAAGTTATGATGGAGCTGACAACATTTTGAATTCTACAATAAGTATAATGTTCTATTAGAGGTAAGTTATATTTCTTCTTAATGTGTTCATATGTGACTATTGCCCCTTCTTGGTACCAAGCTCCAAAAGTCAACAATCCCTTGGAATTCCACCAGTATTTAGATGTTGGGGACAGTTATATTGTCAGAAGGGGGTTAGGGATAATCGGAGAGATACTAGCTAACTTAGATGCTACATTATGATGCCGGGTCGCCCATATCCATATCCCCAGTGAGTGTTTAGTAGTGATGTCGCGAACATCAAATTTTCGGTTGGCGAACAGCGGACCCGAACGTCCATCAAATGTTCGCGAACGGGCGAATTTCAAAACCCACAGGGAATCTTTCTGGCCACAATATTGATGGGAAAGTTGTTTCAAGGGGACTAACACCTGGACTGTGGCATGCCGGAGGGGGGTCCATGGCAAAACTCCCACAGAAAATTACATAGTTGATGCAGAGTCTGGTTTTAAGCCATAAAGGGCATAAATCACCTAACATTCCTAAATTGTATGGAATAACATGCTTTAAAACATCAGGTATGATGTTGTATCGATCAGGTAGTGTAAGGGTTACACCCGCTTCACAGTAAAAGACCAATCTCCCCGTTTAATGCACCGCAAACAACCGCAAACAGTCCCTTTGCACAACTGCAAACTCCCCATTTGCACAACGTTGGATACCAAGCTAGCCATGTCCCGTTCCTTGTCCTCACTGATGTCATTGAAGGTCTCTTCCTCCACCAAGTCACCAAGGGTCCCCGAAAGGTGACAACAAGCCCCTTGGGACGCCTGCTGTGTTTGGTCTTCCACCTCCTCAAAGCCACCTTCCTCCTCTGACTCCTCTTGTTCAGACTTCCAGAGTCTGGGGGCTTCCACTGCCCAGCATGGAAGATTATACACAGGTCAGAGTCTGGGGGCTTCCACTGCACAGCATGGAAGATTATACACAGGTTAGAGTCTGGGGGCTTCCACTGCCCAGCATGGAAGATTATACACAGGTACGAGTCAGGGGGCTTCCACTGCACAGCATGGAAGATTATACGCGTTGCCTCTGTCTGTGTTATTATAAGGTGTGTACTGTTAAGTAGTACTATTCCTATCGGTTTAATCCCTGTTACGTCCACTATCAGGGGACGTGTATATGGCATGGATTTTTTGGAAGTGGGAGATGGAAAAAGATGCTTGGTCGGTCCTCCCACTTCAAATTTGGGGCACTGCGTGTGCAATCTAAGGTGCCACCAGATATGAGTGTCACTGTGCACTGGCAAAAGTTGGCAGAGTAGATGCAATAGGCTTCACACACACGCCTGTAGGCAGGCAATTGCTATTCAATCTATTAAAGTCAAAAGTTGTTTTATGTTTTATGTCACTGAGCACAATATAAGCTGTGAGCCTGACACAGGCTGGCAACTGAAATTAGATTACAGGAAAAAAATGGTTATTTTCAATGTATGTTACACCACCAGGTCTGAGTAGTGAAAATAAGCACAATATAAGCTGTTAGGTGTTAGCCTGTCACACACACACGCTGGCAGGCAGGCATAGATTACACACAAACAATTATAAAATAAAATAAATTATGTTCAAAGTTTCCTCAATGATAAAGTATAGGGGGCGAACCGAAAAGCGCATGTGTTCGCCGTTCGCGGCGGACGCGAACATGCGAAAATCGCAGTGAATAGTTCTCCGGTGAACTGTTCGGGACATCACTAGTGTTTAGTTATTGGGTTCCTTATTTTCCCCAGTGTGTTAATTAGCCTGGGAAGCCATATGATGGTGTCCCATGTGTATGGGGGCATTTGTAGATTTTCTATAAAAACCCACAAGGGCTGGTGTTGAGAGGAGTGCGCCAGGGGGATGAACGAAAGCTGGGCTGCTTTATAGTACTGTTTAAGGTTAGGGCAAGAAAGACCCCCCTTAGTTTTTTGTTATATACATGGTAGAGATCCTTTTCAGATTTGTGGTTCCATATAAATTTAAAAATGTGGTTTTGAAACCTCTCGAGATAGACTATTGGGGTCGGAAGTGTGCGGAATAAGAATAGAAGTCGGGGAATGATATTCATTTTAACTGCGTGTATTCTGCCTAACCAGGAGATTTTACTTCTCAACCATCTCTGGAGATCTAATATCAATTCTCTGTATAGGGGTACATAATTAGTCTTATATAGATCAGCTATTCTTTTGGTGATGAATACTCCTAAATATTTGATATGTGAACTAGGCCAAGAGAAGTCAAAGTTTTGCTTAAGATATTGAGTCTCTGCTTGCGTGAGAGCTATACCTAATGCTTCCGACTTTGTCACAGTAATTGTAAGTCCCAAGAGGTTTCTAAAGTGGTTAAGAGAGGGCATCCCTGTCTGGTTCCCTGTTGTACCTCAATTTGCGCAATAATGTCACCTGGTAATTTCAATCTTGCCTTGGAAGATCTGTAGTATGTCTCAATCAGGTCCATAAATTTCCCACCGAAGCCAAATTTGAGTAATCCCGCTTTGAGATAGGGCCATTCTATGGTATCAAAAGCCTTTTCTATGTCTAAGGCCACTAAGCAGGTTGGGGTACGATTTTGGGATGCCCATGAAATTAAATTTAAGGTGCGTCTGATATTATCCCGTTTGTCTATATGGGATGAATCCCGCCTGGTCTTTATGAATGAGTCTAGGAAGAAATCGGGAGATTCTATTGGCCATCGGTTTTACTAAGATTTTTATATCCCCATTTAGAAGCGAAATTGGGCAATAATTTTTAACTACTAGAAAGTCCCGACCTTCTTTGGGAAAGAATATTAGGTCCACTTGGTTTAATTCTTGGGGCATTTGATGGCCGTCTAAGATTCAGTTAAAGAGATTTGTAAGGTGAGGGGCCAGAGTATCTATATACTTCTTGTAATATAAATTGGTAAATCCATCCGGGCCCGGGGCCTTCCCACCCTTCAGGCTGGTAATAGTCTTTCTAACCTCAGATTCCCCAACCTTAGAGTTAAGGAGTTCCGTTTCCTCCTGGGATAGAGTAGGCAGATCACATGATTCCAAGAAGGCAAATCTTTGTTGTTCTTGCTGCTGGTGATGTTGCCCAGATGAGTATATTTTCTGGAAGTATTCCAGGATGTTTTTTGTATAAGATTGGGGCTGGCCATGACCTCACCAGCAGAAGTTCTAAATCTATATATTTTTGATTGCGAAATCTTATTTTAAATTTTTTAACAAGTAAGTTATCTTGGCATAGAATCTGTGACCTGTCCATCTCATTGCTTTTTCAGTGCTGTTAGATAATAATAGATCTAGCTCCAATCTAATTTTCTCTATTCTGTTACGTATCCTTTTGGAAGGGTTTTGTTGATTCAATCTCTCTAAATCTCCCAAGTCTTTTCCCAGGGTCTCCTCCCTCAATTTAGATTGTCTCTTGAGTCTGCTTGCAATTTTTATAAGAGAGCCCCTTATGAAGGCCTTATGGGCCACTCATGTCCCTCCCATGTCTGACCACGGGCACGGATGGATCTCTGCCTTATCTACATTATCTGAAAGTGATGAGTCTATTAGGATGGTGTCTATTCGGGAATATGTGCCATGTACTGGTGAATAGAAGGTTTACCCCCTCTCACCCTTATGTAGCAATCTCCAAGCATCTATAAGATGCAGATCATTGAGTAGCAAGTTAATTTGTTTCAATTAGTTTGAATATTTGCCACATCCCTCCTTGTTTGATCTATCTAGATTTGGATCCAGAACCAAGTTGAGATCTTCCCCTAGCACAATCCTCCCAAGACCTGCCGATTTTAGATACCTGAGAAGGTTTATAAATGATTTATGTGGGGTGGTCGTTTGCGCATAAAATGATACTAGGGATAATTTTGTACCCCATAATGTACCTGTCAACACTATAAAGTTACTCCCTGGGTCTATCTTCCGATGTTCAATTATAAATGGGAAATGTTTATGTAGCAAAACAGCCACTCCCCCTTTTTTAGTAGGTTGAGCGGAGGCGACAAAAAACAGGTATGAATTATGTAAATATTTAGGGAGTTTGTTATGAGCAAAATGCGTTTCCTGCAGGAAAATCACATCTGGGTGTAGGGGCTTATAGGATAGAAAGGCTTTGCGCCTCATGAACTGGGAGTTAAATCCCCAGACATTGTGTGAAATAAAAACAAAAGGAGATTCCGTCATGTTACCTCTATGAATATGGATATGTTGAGCCTATCGTATCTCAGTCGCCCCTTATCCTCCCCCCCCCCTGTACCTGAGTTTTGATGGTTTGCGGGGGTGACACCTGGAGAAGGCGGAGGAACCGCTTCGTAAAGCCTGTTAATTTGAACTGTATAAGTGGGAAAGAACAAACATAACATGGTTAACCAAACTATGGTAACACCTAAACTGTAACTTTTCCTCGGCCCATTACTTAAGACACTTTTGTGCCAGGGGAGGGACATGGAGATGCCCATCTCCCTATCTATCCCCTCTGCTGAGGAAGAAATATCTGGCAAACTAATTCTAATATGTTTTAAAAGTCTACCACCAGCTACCCCCTCTTAGAGTAGCTAAAGACCTGACCCCAAACTTGATCTCTTGTCCAGGAAACTATGCAATGACCCTCTATCCTATATAGCTTATAATCTCTTAATTATCTAGCTTCTGTCCCTTAAACTGTAAACTTATGATACAACAATCACATAACTGTATATTGTATTGTAGAGTAACTCAAGTACACCATATAAGTGAATATAGTGCTCTAACTATAGATTGGTATTGTGTCTAATCTGAATCATGCCCTTAGTCTCTCAAACCAAGATTTCTACTCTTGTGCACTCAGTCCCCAGGGAGTCTTCGTTGGTTGAAAAGGGCATGATCTTAGTGTCCCGTGCAACCCTCAAATCCATTGTCACTGTATCACTTGGTTGATATCTGTAAAAGATCTCTCCAATCGTCATTTAAACATTCCTTTATGCCCTGTTTTCTCCCCAGACATATATTGTTCGTTGCAATTAAGTCTTCCCTGAGGAGCCTGGAGACGAGGCGACAGATCTTAAATTTGGGTCTATTTGCTTGCTTTGCTGTTTGTTCCTTTGGACTTCCGTTCATTGTTTCGCCGGTCGGGGAGGCAAGTTTATTCCTTGGAGAGTTTCCAAGGTGTCCTCTCTGGGCAAGAGATTCAGCTCTGACAGGATTGTGTTGCACTCGGATAGAGTTGGAACTGTGTGGTTCATTGTCCCCACCTGAAACGATAGGCTAAAGGGGAACCCCCAGATGTATTTAATACTATTTTGGATCAAAATCAACATGGCTGGTTTTAGTTGTTTCCGTTTAAAAAGCGTTGAAGGAGCCAGGTCTGCATATATTTGTATCTGGGCTCCATCAGGGCCTGTAATGGACTTCGTCTTTCGTGATGTTGCCAGTAAAAAGTCTCTTGTTCCTTGACGGAGGAATCTAGCTATAACATCCTTTGGTTGTTCTGGTGAGTTTGGGCCCCCCATGGCCCTGTGCGCCCTTTCAATTTCCCAGGTGTCTTGTGGGTGGTCAGGCAATAAGCTATGGACAATCACATTCAAATATAGTTTCAGATCCCCTACTGCTTTAGGTATTCCTCTGAATCTTATATTATTGCATCTGGACCTATTTTCTAGGTCTTCTAGCTTATTTTCTAGCATCTCTATATGTGCAAAATTTTGGGTTATATCCTGACGGTCTTTTTGCTGGGTATCCACAATTTGATCTGTGATTGTTTCCAGTAGGTGGGTCCGGTGCCCGAGGTCTTGCAAATCCTGCCTGATTTGTTGTTGTGTTTTAAAATGGTCCTGGATGCTCTTTGATGGCAAAATCCGTTTTGATTTGCCCATTTTTGGATCCTGACCTATAATTCAGTCCAACAATCTTCAAAAGTATGACTTAGAGGTTGTAATCTCACTAGGATGATTCAACAATATCAAGTATTTTCTCCACAGGTGGGGTATCCCCTTAAGCCCAGGCCTCTCTATTCACAGCATCAGGGGGGTCATTCAGCTAAGCCTAAAGACTCATCTGGGGGTTACAGATTAGAAAAAATCATTTTCAGGGGCAGCTTGCCCTATCTGGACTACGCTCCTGGCATTTGATCTGCAAAGTATGTTTGTGGGTATACAAATTTATTCAACTCCCTTTTTGTTTTTACTGATGCTTGCTTAAAACCTCCTGGTTATAGAGTAAAGTGTCTCTGCTGTTTTTAATTTTTTGCAGTTTCTGCCTTTTAGACCCTTTATAGTTGTAATAGAATGGTTGGGTGCTCCAATGTTAGACAAAAAGTATGCCTCCTTGGGTCTTTGCCTGTTTTTGCTTTCCTTCCTTATTGTTGGGATCAGTGCTGCTGTCTCTTAAAATGGCTGCAGCTGTCAGGTTTCAAGTTCAGGTATACCAGTTCTAGACAAGATCAGTAGGTGGCGCTAATCAATTTTTTTTATTTTTTTTTTAATATGCCACGGCAAATGAGGGAACAGTTTGCATTAATTTGCATATTTTGCAATGTTCCAAATGCATTAGCTTTGTGGGAAACATTTAATATACATATGTATGAAGACTTTTTGAAATGTTATAATGAGTCCATAGCACGATTAAAAGCATTAATGGAAATTCAAGAAGTCTTATTATGTCATGGATTAAGTTGTGCAAGTTTGAACCTGCCAGATCCAGGAATTAAACATGATACAAACTTTGAGGACTATGACGCTGATGTTGAAAAACAAAAAACATAAGAAAAAATTGCCACTTTAAATGATTTGCAAAAGCACGCTTTCAATGCCAACAAGCACTAGAATGGTGACTCAAAGAGCGTTTTTTTGATCTAGATGGACCCGGTAGATCTGGAAAAATGTATCTATATAATTTGTTGATGAGTTCAATTAGAGGTAAAGGTGAAATTGCACTTCCCTTTGCAACAACTGGAATTGCGGCACTATTGTTAGAAGGTGGAAGAACAGTACATAGTGGATTTAAGCTTCCAGTTCCAATATTAGAAACATCAGTGTCCGATATTAGAATAAAATCACCTCAAGCAAATAAATTTAAAAAAAAGCAAAATTGATTATCATAGATAAGGCCACTATGATGTTGTGCCATGCTCTGCAATGTATTGATTGTTTATTGCGTGAAGTCATGGGTAATGATTTGCCTTTTGGTGGAAAAGTCATGTAGGTCGAGATTTCAGACAAACATTACCTGTGGTTGTACATGGAAATCGCACAGACATTGTGGAAACATGTATAAAGTCAAGTCCACTATGGAAAGAATTTAAACACCTTCGATTAGATAAAAATATGAGATCTGAAGGCCAAAATGAATTCAATGATTGGATAACAAATTAATAAATAATTTACGTGATGATACTGTTGAATTCCCAGCAGACTGGATTTGTAAAGATTCACTCAGATCAGCTTTATTCCCAGATGGAATAACTACAGAACATTCTTTGGATCTTGCACAGAAAGTAATATTAACATCCAAAAATAAAGATGCTTTGGATCTCAATAACAAAATATGGAAATTAATTGACGCACCACAAAAAATTATTATAGTGCAGATTCTTTTCTAGCTGATTACAAAGAGAGTCATTATAATTTTACAACAGAATTTCTAAATACATTAATTCCCTCTGGAATGCCACCACATGTTTTGCAACTCAAAAAAAGGAGCAATTGTCATGTTACTGAGAAATATGAATCCAAAAAAAGGACATTGTAATGGAGCCAGATCAATTGTTCAGGATTTACGAGACCATACATGCAGAAATTCTGAATATTCTGAATGAAGAATAGATTTGGCTCCAAGTTAGACTAGCTTGCCATTTGTACTTCAAAGGAGACAATTTCCCATTATCATGGCATTTGCAATGACCATTAATAAATCACAAGAACAAATGTTTAACTTGGTTGGACTATTCTAGAAGAACCAGTATTTGCTCATGGACAATTCTATGTGGCATTTTCAAGATGCAAAAATCAAAAATAAATTCAAGTTTTTATAAAATAAAAAAAAGTCAAGGTGAATTATTAGATAATGGTTGAGTATTTATTAAAAATATTGTCTACTATGAGGTTTTGTAAATTCTATCAAAAAAGGACAACAAAAAAACAACAGAAAAGAGAAAAATCAAAAGAAGTGGTCATATCTCAAGGACTAACTTTTATGTCTCTTGAGCTCTTTTCAGAGGGCCCCTTTTTTAAAAACCAAATAAAACAGTGGTTACATCTCAAGGACTCACTTTGACATCTCTTGGGCTCTTTTTAGAGATCCACTATTTAAAAAAAAAAAAAAATTAATGCACAGTACAGTGGTAACATCCCAAAGACAACATTATCCGTATGCTCGTATGCATGAGTAATATAACAACTGTTCAACTCAATATGAATGGTAAACCATTACATAATGCTTTGTAACCTGCAACTTGTATTTAAAGTATTTAAACCACCAAGGAATTGAGTATAGAGAAAGGCAAACAGAAAACTCCCCAGTGAAACATATCTAATTGTGTCAAAGAGGGGGGGGGGGGATTAATTCCTTCCTGACCCCATTAACTGGTGATCGGATTAGTCCCTAGATCAATACTTTCAACTGAAATATACATTTCAATGTAGCAAGAAATAATCATCCTCCTACTGAATCAACTTTTCACATCTTGTAAAATTCAATTCTAACATTATAAACAGTAACTTAATATAATAAAATGTAACCTGGAAATGTAAGAAAATGCACAGTAAATGTTTTGTGAGGCCAATCCTGGAAAAAGAACACTTCCAACACACTTTTTTTTCTTTTTCCACTTGTGTTTTGTTATTGTTGTAGTTCTTGAAAATGGCACATAGAATTTCCTATGTGAAATAGGGGTTCTCTAAAAAGAGTCCCAGTCACATAAAAGTTTGTCCTGGAAGTAAAACCACTGTTCTCTATGTTTTGTTTTCTCCATTTATAGAGTTTCTTAGTGAAATAGTGGTCCTCTAATAAGAGTCCAAGTGACATTAATATTCATCCTCAAACTCAAACCACCGTTCTCTATGTTTACAGAACCTTATAGTGCACAATGTTTTTGGTAAAAATGCGTCCATCCTCTAATAAATTACCCTGACTTGGGTTTTCTTCAATATAAACTTTAATGTCAAATGGATTTGTGCACCTTGAAAAAGCAACATAGAGTTATCCATGTGCAAATACGGGTTCTTGTAAAAAAAATACCCACAGACTTAAAAGTTTGTCTTTGAGATTTATTTATGGTCATGGCAAATGCCATGATAATGGGAAATTGTCTCCTTTGAAGGACAAAAGGCAAAACACTTTCACTTGGAGCCAAATCAATTCTTGGCATTAAAAACGAATTTGCCTTTATGGGTACCATTCATAATTTCTGCATGTATGAAATGATCTTTTAAATCTTGCACAATTAATCTGGTCCCATTACAAAGTCCTTTTTTGGGATTCATATTTCTCAGTAGCATGACAATTGCCCCTTTTTTCAAATGCAAAACATGTGGTGGCATTCCAGATGGTGTTAAAGAATTGATAAATTATATACTAAAGTTAGACTCACTGGGCCTCATTCTATTAGCGGCCGTAAATCGGCCGTAAGGCTGCGATTCCTTGCGGGGGTTCAGTTAACTCGCGATTCTATTATACAGCCCCGCAGGGATCTCCTTTTACGGCCGGCCGCATATCTTGGAACCAGCCGTAATCTCAGAAATATAAAAACTGAAAAATAAATTCAAGCCTGCACTGTACAGCTCTGTAAATGCTAGGGATCATATTGGGGGACATGAGGATTAAAAGTAACCCACTCTCAAGCTTGCACATCTGCCCAAACCCGAGTTCAAATTAACTGTTTATTTTCCGGCTGCGGCGTGGGTGTGTCTGAGGTGCTCCAAGCACTCTGGACTTTTTACATGGATATTTTACGGATATTAAAAATAAAATATTTTACGGATTTGAGTACAGGATAATTATGTGCTATTTTTTCTAACACCTAAAATCCCTTTATAGTCTTCGCAAAGTGCAGGATGGCTTTATTTGAGCTATTTTATGTGCTTAATTGGTGCTAGCGAGACCTCTTTCCTGCAAGTAAGCTGCGGCTCGCTTTTAGCCTTGCAGAGAGGTTTCCCGGAGGAATTGAATTGCAAAACTCTTGCGGCCGTTTTAGATCAAAGGCTTTCCTCTGGCGCGAGCGGCCGAATACCGAATAGCTTGCGGCCGGTCCTTGCGGCCCCGCAACGGCTGCGGCCGCTAATAGAATGAGGCCCACTGTCTTTATCATCAGCCAGAACTGAATCTGCACTGTAATATTTTTTTTGGGGTGCGTTGATGAATTTAGATTCAAGGCATCAATATTTTTGGATGGTAATATCACTTTGTTTGCAATGTCTGAGTACTACTCGTTATTAATAGTATTTAGAAAGATTGTCAATATGAGTGATTCTTTGCAAACCATTTGTAATGGAATTTCTACGGTATCATCAGGTAGATTATTTATTTGTGGATGTTTTCCTTCTACAATTTGAATTAGCCAATCATTGAATTCTTTTTAGCCTTCAGATCTCATATTTCATTCTAATTTCAGGTGTGTAAATATTTTCCACAGTTTACTTGCCTTTATACATGTTTCAACAATGTTGGTCATATTTCCATGTGGCACAACAGGTAATGTTTGCCTAAAATCTCCTCCTAACAACATCAACTTTCCACCAAATGGCAAATCATTATCCATTACTTCTTTTAATAATCTGTCAATAACATTGCAAGGCATGACAAAACATCATTGTTGCCTCATCTATGATAACGAATTAACTTTTTTTTTTTGCTTGTAAAGAATTCAGTTGAATATCTGAGACTGATGTTTCTAAAATGGGAACTGGAAGTTTTAATCCACTATGCACAGTTCTTCCACCTTCTAACAAAAGTGCAGCAATTACAGTGGCATTGCTATTTGACCCTGTGCTCGAATGTAACTCATCAAACAATTGTACAGATAAGGTTTTCCTTATAAACCAGGGCCATCTAGATAGAAATTACGGTCTTTAACGAATTCATCATCTTTAGCATTTGTGATGGCATTAAATGCTTGCAATTGTAATGTATTTAAATTTGCAAGTTTTTCTTGTGTTTTTTTTGTTTTAAAGCTCAGTGTCATAGTTTTCCAAGTTTATTTCATCTATAAGTCCTGGATCAGGCAAATTAAAACTGGCACAATTTAATCCATGAGCAATAAATATCTCTTGATTTTCCATTAATGTTTTTAAGAGCACAATGGCCTCTTTGTAACGTTTCAAGTCTTCACACATATTTAATTTAAATGTTTCCACAAAGCTAATGCATCATGTACATTGTAAAAGATGCAAATGAAATTGTTCTCTCATTTGCTTTGGCATTTTACACAGTGCTGCTTCTTCCAGACACCTCTCCCATTCTGTATCATCTGCTATGAAGTCTTGCAGCTAATTGGAAAGTATCATAAACGTTGTCATTCACTGTGTGTAAATGTTCATAACTTTTTGCACCGGGAACATGTAAAAGAAGTCATCTTAAACTGAAACGTTCAATGTCTCTTGGACTAACAGTATATATTCTTGAGATAATTTTTTGATATTCTTTTTTTTGTTGTCACCATTGGCCATTTACGAATACATAGTGATATGGAATCTCAATATATAAAAATTGTCTGGCCTCAGTGTCCTGGCAATTTAATTGAAACCAAGAAGTAAGTGTTGTTGCTCGATGTTCACTTTGGGCTAAGGCATTTCTTTCATTGCCTGCAGTAAAGCGAACAAATTGACTTGGAGAATGCACAGCTAATCAATACACAGCATGTGACCGATCATGCATCTCAAATTTCAGAAGACGCCACATTGCTTTTGGACACTGACATAGCAAAATAAGTAGAAAGTTCGTCATGTAAAATTGGATTTTCTTGTTCATTTTGTGCACCTTGCACAACAACAGTTGCTGCATCATATCCTTTGTATATATATTTATACACATATTTGATGGATTTGATAGAAGTGAAAGCTTCGACATTTATTTGTGCGTTGTACTTCATCAGCAAATGTGGATTATATGGAACTACATATCTATTATCGACCTTTTGGCCACGCATAATAGCTCTCTGTCCTTGTCTTCATTTATACAAAGGGTATCCATCATTATTAGCAAAAGTTTGCGTTTAAAATTCTTTTGTGCATTTTTTTTTTCCATACATGGTGAATTTGGATTGATATCTCCACATGGACCATGAATCATTCTGTGTATTACAATCTCATAAAGTTTTGAATATTTTTCTGGATTTGGCAGTTCAGCACTTATCACTGAATCCACTCTCTCTGCAGTATTCAGTTTATCTTTTTCTTGCAGGATTAAAAGTATGTGTGCATGTGGCAGGCCTCTTTTTCTAAATTCAATGGTATAAACAAAAGCCACACATTTTCCATATCATATATTAATGAATTGAGTTTTATGTTGAATACTCGTGCCACTAAATATGGTCGGTCAGAAGTATTTTGGTTAAGATTCAAATTTTCCTTGATCTCTGAGCCATTGTGGATTACGTGTGAATGGAATGAATAAATCTGGTTTTCCAAATTTAGTCACAATAGCCGTTGCAACATTGTACCTATTACTCGCATATTACGAGGAGATCCTTGGAAAGTGAATGGCAAAATGATTGCTCTTCCAGCTGGAATATCTCTGTTGGTAGCCAATTCAGCAACATAATCCATCAATCCTCAATATTGTTCTATGCAGAGCTTGTGTTGTTGAAATTTGATACAATTTTAATTATTTGCTTCGACTTCTACATTATAATCAATAATCCATTGTTGTGTGAGTTTGCACCATCATAAAATAGGATTAAAATGATCCCGAACAGCAGTTTGTGCCACTTTATATTCCAGCATAGAAATATTGTTTCTAACCCAAACTTTAGTATTGGGATAACTTTGCAACCGTAATTTTGGTTCCCATCCTGGCTCACCATTTGGAAATAAATTGGGATATGTCATTGGATCCAAATTACAACTCAATATATTCATGTTTATAAAAGTTTGCTCTTCATTGCGTCAATATATTCTAATATCCCGCTGAAAAGGTGGCTCACCATCTTCAGTTTTAAAGACCATGGCAACCTCATTTACTGTTGGTAAATTATACAGTCTTTGATCAGTATTGCAATCTCTTTTCAAAACCATATTTACTCTTGGCATTGGCAATTGATGTAATTGAGCATGTTGCTATTGCTCTTTTTCAACCTCTGCTAATTTTTTATATGCTTGACTGTATGGGTTGTTGGCCATAATTTTATCCAGATGTTCAAAGACTATGCGCCAACACTGTTTTTTTTCAGGAAGTGTCATCCTTTGTTCAACAGCTTCCATTGTATCTAAGACATATAACTGTGCAAATTTGCTTTGCTCTCCTTCTTGTGGGTGTAAATGTGAAGTTCGGTGGTAAATTTGTACTTGAACTCTAAAACAGTAAGGACCATGTCCTGGGACATTTTCTGCTAATGTAGGACCCATTGAAGATAATTAAATGACACTGTTTTTTTTTTTTAAATTGGTATAATTTGGAAATGTTGGATCACTCATTATAATTTCTAAATATTCAGGAAATATGTGTCTTTGTGGAAGTCTTACCTTTGCTTTCTGACAGCAACTAATAAACTCTCCATCAGTTGGTCTTTCCTTCAGAAAATGATAGGCCCCACAAAACTGACAAACCACATTCATTAATCCACAATAATGAGTGTCTACTGTTAGTGCTGTAATGAAAGCAGTATCCTGAGCTTCCTCAACATAGATATCACTACAACTTTCTATATCTACATTGGTGTCATGTGTATGAACATTGGTGTCATGAGGCAATATTGGATCATTAGGCAATGTTTCACAGACATGTTTTTGTTTACTTTTTCTTTTCTTTGAGGCTCCAGCACACTCACTTTGTGCTTTCTTACTCATTTTTCTTTTATTTAAAAAGTCTCTGTTGGTCTTCTTCTTTTAAGCATTGGTAAGTCTCGAGGGACTATGCATCTTTCCATCTTTGCTTCTGTTCCCTTGCCATTCTTCTTTTACTTTCATTGAAGACTTCTGCGTTGTCCTCCATTGTAATCTGTAATTGTAAATACAGGTGTAAGATCTAATGTGTTTTTTATTGTACATATTGTTTTTACCTGTCATCAATGGAAAGCCTAAAGAGCAGTAATGAAACATTCAAATTACCAGAAATACATTTGTAATTTTTTCATTAAATTAATTATTGAATCAATCAATGTGTTATTTTTAATTGGCATACATGAAAACCTAAAGAGCTAAGGATATTTATATATATATATATATATAGATACACCGTATTTATCGGCATAAAACACGCACCGGCGTATAACACGCACCTCATTTTAAAAAGGAAATTTCAGGGGGAAAAAAATAATTAAAAATAAAGAACTTTGAAGCAAAATCCTCAACCTCAACCTCCCTCCTCAACCTCCCCCCCTCATCCTCCCTCCTCAACCCCCCCATCCTCAACCCCCTCCTCAACCTCCCTCCTCAAACCCCCCCTCAACCCACCTCAACTCCCCTCCTCATCCTCAACCCCCCTCCTCAACATCAACACCCTACTCAACCTCCCTCCTCATCCTTCCTCCTTCGCCCCCCTATCCCCAACCCCCTCCTCAACCTCCCTCCTCAAACCCCCTCCTCAACCCCCCCATCCTCAAACCCCCTCCTCAAACCCCCCATCCTCAAACCCCCTTAACCCCCCTCCTCAACCCCCCATCCTCATAGTCCTTCCTCAACCCCCCTATCCTTTGAGGGTCCTATCCTTGTCAGGCAATGTGCAGCAACACAGATATGTAATACATTTTTTGTACTGCTGTGTAAAATATCCATGTTTTGAAGGTCCAGAGCATAAGAAATTGATTAAAGTAAATGCACTGTGAAATATACAGTTTTGTAGGTATTTAAGCATAATAAACTGATTTAAGTAAGTGCACTAAAAACTTTTGGGGGTTTCCGAGCATAATGAACTGATTTAAGTAAGTGCACTAGGTCTTTAAGAATAATAAACTGATTTAAGTAAGTGCACTAAAAACATTTTGGCGGTGTCAGATCATAATAAACTGATTTAAGTAAGTGCATTATTTTTTTGTTCTACAGTGTAAAACATATATATATATATATATATATATATATATATATATATATATTTTTTTTTTTTTAGGTATTAGATCATAATAGTGGGACTAGTAAATGTTAAATCAGTATGAAAGTAAATTTATTTTATGACAGCGGCGATTAAAAAGGAATTTAAAATATGACACAGGGAGATTAAAAAAGGGGCAAATGTGGGGAATAGAACAATCCCAATAACACTTAAATTGTGCAATATATATCTCTTAATTTATAACATTAAATGAGTTGGAACAATGTAAGGAGGTACAAATTAAACCTGCCGATAAAGGAGGGAACATTGTTATAATGAACAATAATGAATGAATATGTGTAACAAAATTCTAGGGGACACCAGTACATATAAAGTTATCCAAAAAAATCCAACTAATGAGTATAGAATACTCTTGAAAGCCATTTTGCATAATGCAAAAAAAGAGGATCTCATTGATGAGCAAACCTATAGGTTTTAATACCCCACATTTCCTACTATATCTATTTTTTATTCCCTCCCAAAAATACACAAAAATAAATCACCTATTCCAGGCAGGCCTATTGTATCTGGTACCAACAATCTATCCCATAATGTCAGTGTATTTATTGACCATCACCTGACGGAGTTGGTAGAAAGTCTACCACCCTATGTGAAAGACACAATGACATTCTGAAACAGTTGGAGGATCTCTATATAACAAATACATCTTGGCTAGCCTCCATTGATGTAGAGGCTTTATACAGCAGCATACCCCATGAATATGGGATAGAGGCACTCAGTTATTTTCTAAGCATGAAGGGTACCACCCATACAAAATTTAACAACCTCCTACCAGAACTATTAGAATATGTGTTAAAACACAATTATTTTACGAACAATAACAAATGGTATTATCAACAAAAGGGAACAGCCATGGGCACACCATGTGCCCCAGAATATGCCAATTTGTTTTTAGGATGGTGGAAGGAGAATTTTTTCTTTCAGGAATCTGGATCCTCACTCTCTGAACATGCAATAATATGGCGGCACTTCATAGATGATGTATTGGTAGTCTGGACAGGCACTAAACCAGAGTTTGAAAGATTTATGCTTGATCTAAATACTAAGGGCCTCATTCAATTGCGGTTTGGCCAATTGAATAGTGCTCTAAATAAGCACATAACATATTTTTCTAAAATAAGTTTTTAGTTAGTGAAATCTTGCTTTTGGATAGATGTTTACTAACTAAAAACTTCTTTAAAAAAATATGTTATGTGCTTATTTAGACCCCTATTCAATTGGCCAAATTGCAATTGAATGAGGGCCTAACAGTTTAGGCCTGAAATTTACCTATGAGCTAAGCCTATCCTCTATCGCATTTTTAGAGCTGTTGATAATAAAGGATAAAGAGGGCAAGCTTTCAACGACTACTTATAGGAAAGATACGGCTACCAATTCCCTATTGACTTGGGATAGCCAGCACTTTGAACCCCTGAAAAGGGGGATTCCAAGAGGTCAATACCTTCGTATAAAAAAGAAATTGCAGTTCTGATGCCAAATTTAAACTAGAAGCAAACAAATTGAGAACTAGATTTCGGGATAGAGGCTATTCAAAAAAATGCCTCAAATCTGCCTTTTAAATATGCATCAAACTGCAATAGATCAGAACTTTTTAATGGCTTGAACAAGAGTCACCAAACCACAAAAGAGGAGAGTAGACTATCACGTTGTATAATGACTTTTTGTTATCACTCTGATATAATCAGGGACATTTTATCAAAACATTGGCATCTCTTAAGGAGTCATGAGGATTTGAAAGATGTTTTAACACCCAAGGCCTCTATTACATATCGTACAGGCAAAAACATGAGAGACAGATTGGTTCATAGCTCATTTAAAGAACAAAAACCTGGAACTTGGTGAAAACCTCTAGCAGGATGCAGTAAATGCAAGTGCTTCAAATGCAGTAAATGCAAGTTCTTCAGATATATTACACCCACAAAAGTATATGAACACCCTATTACTGGGGAAAAATGTAAAATTAAGGACTTTTTGAATTGTTGCTCCACAGCGGTAATTTATGTGGCCACCTGTGTTTGCAGGAAGATCTATGTAGGCAAAATGAGGCGACAGCTACGCCATAGGGTTGGTGAACATATATATAGTATAAAGAATACACTGGATACACCCATTGCCCGCCATGTAAAATACTGCCACAATAATAAAAGTGAAGTCCTATCTTTTTGTGCAATTGATCAGGTCCATATAGGACCGAGAAAAGGAGACTTAGAGAAGAAATTATTACAATGTGAGGCACGTTGGATCTATAAATTGAAGGCCCAAGTGCCCAGTGGCTTATATGAGTGATTCAACTTTACCCCCTTCATTTAGATTCTACTTCTCTTGAGATATATATATATATATATATATATATATATATATTATTATTATTTTTTCTACAAATTTTCTGGCATATTGTTTGATATGCAAGATATTGGTTTATCACATACACTTACATGTTGGTCTACACAATTGTTAGTAGGTAGGCCCATTTGAGGCCCTTTGTTTGTTTCACATCACCTCATTCTTTTTTCACTACAATTTCATTTTAACTTTATGATAAATACTAATATCCACAATTACTTATTAGTAATTCATGCTATTACACCATTAAACTTAGTGTATGATGCCTCTTAGAGGTATCATCTTCTTTATGTATTATGTATTTCACATCAGCCCCATATATCTGAAGTTTCCTATTGGGTAATAGGACTTTGTTCTTTAAATAAATATATTTATCACATATGGATGTCACATTTTTAGGAATTCCACTGCACCTCTCTATTTACCCAGTCATTAGGGACTTATTACGTAGTCTATACCTCTTTTATATATATATTTATATCCATACTTTTTTCCTAACATGCCCTTTTAACTATTCCATTTTGCACACTACAGGACATAGGTAGTGTTGATTTATGTTTTATCTCTATATACTTTCTATATATATATATGCATGCACAGAGGGATTCATTTATATATGTATATATATATATATATATATATATATATATATGTTATTTTACTCCCTAGAGACTTTTCCTTGTAATACTTTATGTCCCCAATTGTTGGAGGACTTATTCATTTGCTGTGAGTACATAGACTTGTGGATTCCCTATCCGTGTTGCCTATTGCATGTTGCCAAGGCAACAGTTCCCTATAAATAGCTCCTTGAGACAGCGTTATACAACCTCCCTTTGATAAAGCTGTCACACGTCGAAATGCGCCAGGCTCCTCGCTGCGTTCGTCATTACGCAAGGCGTGCGCATGAGCGTTGCAAATCCGGAGGTCGAGCCAAACTGAGCCCGCAAATTCTATACAGATACGGCTTAGCTTAATGCCCCATGCATATACTAGGCCTGCATGACTTTTATTATACCTGAAATAGCACCTGCTGCAAATCAGTGATTTGAATCTATATACAGCCTTTGGACACAGAGACTGATGTGTTACACATAGGCTTCCAAATGGGATATCTACTTCTATAAATGAAAGCTATAATTGATACAGCTTGTCTCCTACAATATAAATCACTAGCTGGGACTGTGGCCTTAAAGGGTTTAAGGAGTTATTTCCCATATATATATATATGAAAAACTGGTATCATACTAAAAGTCTTTCTTTAACTATGGGCAAAAAGTTTTAAGCACAGTATGCTACTACATATTAAAAGCTTCAAGCATAGTGTGCTACTACTATATTAAAAGAAGCATTACCCTCTAGACATTTGGAGGGTGATATATAAATGCATGAAGGTGTTATATAAATATATGAAGAATATCTATTCAATTTAAAAGTCTTATTATAACATTTGGAATAAGAATACCCACTCATTAAGAGATATATATTGAACACTTTAAGTGTTATTGGGATTGTTCTATTTACCACATTTGCCCCTTTTTTAATCTCCCTGTGTCATATTTTAAATTCCTTTTTAATCGCCGCTGTCATAAAATAAATTTACTTTCATACTGATTTAACATTTACTAGTCCCACTATTTGTATATTGACTATTAGGGTGGAAAACACCCAGGGAAACTTGAAATTCCTCACTTCTTCAAATGTATCAGATCATAATTAACTGATTTAATTAAGTGCACTGTAAAATATACCTTTATGGTACTGTAATGTAAAATATCTTTGTTTTGGAGGAGTTAAGTTAGAGCACTGTGCATTTAAAACTTTTGGAGGTGTCAGAGCATAATGAACTGATTTAAGTAAGGGCAGTATAAAAAACTTTTTTGTTCTATAGTGTAAACATTTTTTTGAGGTCTCATTGGATAATAAAAAATAGGTAAGTCAGAGGCACTGATCAGAGAACAAACCAACCTTAATAGGTTAGTTCTATAGCCATGATAAGCCACTCTGAGAGAAACCTCTTTTAGCTCACTTGTGCCCTTCTCAGGGAGAAATATCCTGTAGTGACCCAGCCCCGAAATACCAGGCAATTCTACCCTGAACAGAAGAAACAGCAAACCCCAGACGCGTTTCGGCCTTTATGGACCTCGTCAGTGAGGTGCAGCTGAACTCCCTAAGGCACAGTGAGCAAGGGGTCCACGTCTGGAGTCCCCTATTACCCTTAGGGAGACTAAACCCTAAGGGTAATTTGCATAAACAAAAAAAGGTAAGTCAGAGGCACTCATCAGAGAACAAACCAACCTTAATAGGTTAGTTCTATAGCCATGATAAGCCACTCTGAGAGAAACTTCTTTTAGCTCACTTGTGCCCTTCACAGGGAGAAATATCCTGTAGTATATCAGGCTGGTCCCACTCAAAAGAGTGACCCAGCCCCGAAATACCAGGCAATTCTACCCTGAACAGAAGAAACAGAAGAAACAGCAAACCACAGACGCGTTTCGGCCTTTTTTATCTCATTGGATAATAAACTGATTTAAGTAAGTGCACTATGAAAGATATATATATATATATATATATATATATATATATATTTATATAATATATATATATATATATATATATATATTTTTTTTTTATTTTTTATTTTTTATAATTATTAATAGTTCCTAAATTAATGTACTTTAATGAGCAGTACTCCAGATATATAAGTACAGTATGAAATGTATATATTTTTTGTAGTGCAGTGTAATCATTTTATTTTGATAATGATTACTAATTAATAAATAGATGTACATTAATAATTAATTAATCATAGAATAAATAGATTATAAAGAGATACTCATTTTTGTATTCAGAAAGTAAAAGCAGTCTAAATTTATTTTTGATAATGATTACTAATTAATAATTAATACATTAATTTATATTAATAATTAATTAATCAATTAATACATATATTAAAAGAAGTAATCATTTTCTGTATGTATTCATAAAGTAAAGACAGTCTATTTATTTTTTTATAATGGCTACTAATTACTAAATAATAAATTAATCTACATGAATAATTAACTAATCAATGAATAAATATATTATAAAGAGCTAAGCATTTATGTAAAGTAAGGTCAGTGTAAAATATAAGATTGTGCTGTTTTTTAATAATATATATTTTTTTAATAATAATATTTTTTTATTATTATAATTATTATTTATTTCTTATTAATATCCAGCAATCAGTATCCTGAAGGGCTAACGATCTCTTTGGATTTTCCGGCAGCAGAAAATGTCCACCCAGACTGTCATCACCTGAGGAGAAAGTGTCAGCAATGTAGTAAGTGTGCCCTATATATAGACTGTGGCCCTCATTCAATTATCGGCCGTAAAACGTCCGCAAAGCTGCGAGTCCTTGCGGCTGTCTTACGGCCCCGTGTAGAGCTACGTTTACCTTGCAATTCAATTATACGGCGCCGCAAGGATATCCCCTTCCGGCCGGCCGCATATCATGCAAAGGCCGGAAGCTTTTTCCCAGCGCCCGTAAATCTTGTTTTCCGGCCGCAAAGTCCTAAAACTGAAAATGCAAATATAAAATCGAGAATGCACTGTAAAGCTCCGTAAATGCTAGGCATCATAATGGGGGACACGAGGATTAATAGCAACACCCTCTCAAGCTTGCACATCAGCCCAAATCTGATATATTATTTACGGATTACTTTACGTCCCGTAGTTCTGCGGGCTGGTCCTTGTTCAAACCCGTACGGGTTTGGAGATGGAGGGCCGCAAACCAAGCATTGTAATAGCCAATATATATTCAATCCAGCACTGCAAAGCACTGTAAATGATGGAGAACATAACGGGGGGGCATGAGGATTACTAGCCAAACATTCTCAAGCTTGCACATCGCCAAATTGTACTTTGATTTTAAAATCCGTACAAGTCCCACGGACTTCACTGACCAAGCCCGTAGCTCCGTATTCAAGCCCGTGCGGGCTGTCCTCCAAGCCCACAGCTCGTTTTTAAAGGCCGTACGTGCTTGGAGGTTAAAGGTATCCATTTTGTTATGGTTTTTGCAGTCTGCATGGTTTAAGCCTATAACCCTAAAATGGAGGCCCAAGCATTACAGCCTCCAAATTAACAAGACTTCAAATTAGTTTAATATTCCTCATATGTTTGATTGGTCAGCACACATACAGGTTCCATTGTAGCCTCTAAAACAGCCCCCTAATAGAATATGTCACCCCAATATTGGCACGCACAGCAAATGTGTTTTGACAACATGCAGCTGACATGAGCGGTCCCACATCATTGCGCAGTTCTAATATTTTTGACTATTGCGCGTCGATGAAAGGGCGCAAGTGATATGACCTAATGCCATAAACCCTTCTAACCCTTGTAGCCGCAGCCTAATCCTAACCCTTACACCCCACCGCCTAATCCTAATCATGAGATCCGCTAGCCTCCTGTCGGGCCTGCTGTTGTTGATGCGCGCATGTGTCGGTGCGCAGATGACAGCGCACATTTAATGCACGCTATATGGTTGATCAACGATAGAACGCACATCTCGCTCATCACATCTACATTAGAGAATACAAATAGTGGCCAAATCAGACCGCCACTTGGCATATATCAAGTACCAGGGGAATATTTCATTATATGTGCTTAAG
The DNA here is from genome assembly GCA_027410445.1 of Discoglossus pictus. Classification (NCBI taxonomy): domain Eukaryota; kingdom Metazoa; phylum Chordata; class Amphibia; order Anura; family Alytidae; genus Discoglossus; species Discoglossus pictus. Next base: position 9,584 of record JAPZIH010000136.1, on the reverse strand, counting down.
TTCTTCAGTTGTGTCCGACTCTCCGTGACCCTATGGACTGCAGCACATTCAGCTAGGTCTCTGCCTGTGCTGTTCTCCAAAGTTTGAAGGCCAAAGAGATTGGAGTGGGTTGTCAGTTCCTCCTCTAGTGGATTGGGATTTGTCTGATCTCTCTGCTATGACCTGCCCACCTACAGTAGCTCACAGCTTCATTCAGGTACACAAGCTGCTTCACCACCACCACTTAGCAACCCTCACCCATGTAAATTGATAAATAGCAGAACAGTTTGGAAGTCCACCAAATGGGAATAACTAGACACCTGGCACATGGCTCCCACCAGGATGGGCGTAGCAGAGATTATGCCTGATGGCGGTGAGTTTGCTGTCGATCCCAGAGCTTGCAGCCCTTCCTGATGGGTCAGAGTAGATATGTGTGGTGCATGTTCCCCTGGTCCCCTTCAGCATTGCTAAGTGGTGTGAAGGGGCTTGTGTACCTGAATGAAGCTGGGAGCTACTGTAGGTGGGCAGGTCATAGCAGAGAGATCAGACAAGTCCAATCCACTTGAGAAGAAACTGACAACCCACTCCAATCTCTTTGGCCTTCAAACTTTGGAGAACAGCACAGGCAGAGACCTAGCTGAATGTGCTGCAGTCCATAGGGTCATGGAGAGTCGGACACAACTGAAGAACTTAACCACATATAATGAAATATTCCCCTGGTACTTGATATATGCCAAGTGGCGGTCTGATTTGGCCACTATTTGTATTCTCTAATGTAGATGTGATGAGCTAGATGTATATGCAATTAGATAGAGATTTAAGGGATCCCAATAGAGCTCATGTGCGTGGCAAAGGGTTCATATGACCTGACTCATGTTTTACTCTTGCTATTGAATTGGGTAGTGTGGCTTTAATCATATTATGCATGTTGCAGCATGGTTTGTCAGATTGGCACGTGCATGACCATTACAACATATGATAACCAAAGGATATTTAGCCAATGCATGTTCATTATTGGGCAACTAACTGTATTCACACATATGCTAACTGATGTGGGTGAAGGAGTTTGTGTACTTCAATGAAGCTGTGAGCTAGCCTACATCGGGCCAGTGTAGGGGGGTACGTCTTATCAGAGAGGTCAGACTAATCCAAATCAACTAGAGAAGGAACTGGAAAAGCACTCCAGTGTCACCTGTCCTATTCATTGTAGGCCCTCAGGGGAATGTTCCTACTCCACAGTATCGCTAATCACACTTGTCAAGGGTATTAACCCTATATTAGTAGTAGATATGATATTTGGGATCAGATGATATCTCAAGCTATTCTGACTCCTCAACAGTTTTACATGTATTGATCTATTGCATGTTAACTATGGCTCATCAGTTTACATTTAGAGGAATGTGACACTAATGTAATGCATGCGGATTTCCCTGAACCAAACATATTCATAACACATGGATGCAGTCAGAAAGGTCTAACAAAGCTTTATTTTTTACACAGACCACAATCAGCAGTGGTCAAGATTGTGCATTCACATAACAGTATAACAAAGCTTTATTTGATAGACAGACCACAATCAGCAGTGGTCAATATTGTGCATTCACATAACAGTATAACAAAGCTTTATTTGATACACAGACCACAATCAGCAGTGGTCAAAACTGCATTAATATCATGGGTGCGGTGTGGGCGGGTCCTTGAAGAGCAAGAGGCTGGAAAAAAGGGGAAACCTACAGGGGTCAATCTAATAGTCTAGAATAAGCATGATGCATAGCACCTACCAGGGTCACATGCTGCAACCGGAACCAGAAATCTCTTCATTTAACTGAAGAAACCATTTATGTGCATAGCACTTACAACTTGTAACTAGATCTGCTCAATTAAACAGATGATTCAACCTTTGGACTGTGTAATCCAATCCAGTTTCACACATACAATGTGTTGAACAAACACAAATCTGAAATAAGTGTTCAAATCAAAAAATGCGGAGGAGGATCAAAAACAATTTAGAATCACGATGTATGTACAGTCCAGTTCTAAATACTGTACCAATATACCAACTCACCTGATTCCCATCTGCAAGCATTACTAACCATTAGCTAGGTCTGTGGATAATCAGAAATATGGGCAAATAGCCATTATTATGGAGAGGACACAAAGGTCAGCAGCCAGATTCACTGTTTCTTACATCAGACCCAAAGATCTGTTCTCAGACTGCTATTGAGGTCAGGGTCACATGCGTCACTAGTGCATATATTAATGCTGGCTGTTATTAACATGCCTTAGCGGTATTAGTCTACATTTAAGCTACCAACAATCATGTCGGAGATATCTGGCTATATGATAGCTTTAAGATTGTGGGAGCTACATGTTAAGGGGGCTGCCATTGAAGGCATGTCTACCTGAGAGGCACTGGGAAAACCCTCCACCTCATAATTCCTCCACAATGCTTGCAGATGTAGGAGATGCCTTCATGGACCCAAAATAAAAAAATAAAAAAAAAAGACAAAACCTAACAAATAAGGCCTGAAAACATCATAGGGCCTGCAGCATCTCTTCTCAACAGCACTCCTTAGTGACAATGTATTGGTCACACTACTAATTAACAGCCTCATTAAATTGCTATGTAACAAATTGAATAGGGCTCTATATAAGCACACAGCATCTGCGGCAACAACACCACTGGGTGGGCGTGGTGAGGTGATGCGGGGAGGTCCACAGCTGGAGCCGGTGGGGAGAATGTGCCCGGTGGTGACCAGGCCAGCACACTTTGTGGGGAAGGAGGTGCTGTCCCTTGGGGGGATAAGGGCCCCAGAGCAAGCCTTTCGAGGATGGGCATAGGCCCAGGGCTTGTGGCAGGTGACCCCGCAAGGTCAATGACCAGCCATCCTCTGACCCAGAGCCCTCTGATCTTCTTTCCTCCTCCCCCTGTGCTGGAGGATCCTGGTACGGGGCTGATGGCCCCGCCTCCTCGCTATGGTCACAGGACCCAGAGCTCCTCCTGGATGCTGAGAGATAGAGAAGAAAGGTACATGTCATTAGTATGTTGATTAGCGCATTGATGTGTTCATTTCTAATTATCTGACATCTAGCCTTGAATATGGATGATTCTCTGATTAGCTATCTTATACTAGCTGTTATCTATTCTTAGGTTTCTGTTCTGGATGGTTCTCGGCTCACAACTCTATCTGTATTACGGCTGCTGTCTGTAACTGCATAGGCTGAACGGGCACACCAATACATGGACTCTGTCTTACAGGGGTGTCCAAACTCTTTCCTGGATTGGAAGATAACCTTTCTGTGCACTGGTGAGTCAATCAGGATGAATGAAGAAGCGATTGACTCACCTGTGCTCAGCAGGGTTATCAAATCCAGCCATGTGTGTGGCCCACCTGGACCGAGTTTGGACACACCTGCTCTATTGCTTGATTACTGTTGTGGTGACCAGGAATGACAGTGATTTGTCAGCTTCATGAATTTAAGGATGCATCCATCTATCCCTTGTTATTTCATGGAGCTGACATGTCAGTGTCATGGCCATGTTTAGTGTGTGTGATGCACATGTGGTGGCATGTTGCTGTATGTCATATTCACCTGCCATGGAGGCTGGGTCCTGCTGCCCCACCGGGCCTAATGCTCCAGCTGCGTCGGAGGGTGCAAGCATGGCCCTTGCAATACCTTCATGGGCAAGGTACTTGACCCTCCGCCCCTCGGCCTCCTGCACCATCTTCTTCCTCACCGCGGCCCTGATGTCGTCAAACCTTTGCTTAATGGACCACAGACTCCGTCCACGGCCCGCCACACCGTTGACCAGATCCACCACCTGCTGCCAAGCAGTAGCACGGGGCCCAGCCTTTACTTCCCTACCCCCCGAGGAGATGACGGGGCGGGCACGGATGGCCTCCAGGAGGACCCTGTTCTCCTCCCGGCTATAATTGTGGGCCCTGGACCTGCCGCCAGCCTCTTGCTCTTCTGCCTGGGGATGAGGACCCTCTCCACTCTCCCTCCTCCTTCCTCCTCCTCCTCTCCTCTCCTCCCTCCTTCCTCTCCTCTCCTCTCTCCCTCCTCCTCCTCTCCTCTCCTCCCTCCTTCCTCTACTCTCCTCCCTTCTCCCTCCTCCTCTCCTCTCCTCCCTCCTTCCTCTACTCTCCTCCCTTCTCCCTCCTCTCCTCTCCTCCCTCCTTCTCCTCCTCTCATCCCTCCTTCTCCTCCTCTCCTCCCTCCTCCTCTCCTCCCTCCTTCCTCCTCCTTCCTCCTCCTCTCCTCCCTCCTCCTCTCCTCCCTCCTCCACTACTTCCTCCTCCACTACCTCCTCCTCCACTACCTCCTCCTCCACTACCTCTCCCTCCTAAACTATTACCTCCTCCTCACTCCTCCCCTCCTCTTCCCCACCTCCACGCCCCCGGACTCCCTGCCATTCCTCCACCCTCTGCTCCTCTCCCTCCATCACCACCTGAAAAGAAAAGAAAGAGAAATAAAAAAATGTTTTAGTGGGTTTGCCTGCTCCACGCTCGTCCCCCATTCTGATCGCCTCTAACACTATTTCTGCTTGGATATCAATGTTGTAACTAACTGCAGTAATCAACCTTAAGTGGACAGAGCCTGTGAGAGCAGTGGGAGGGGTGTACAGCACCTCTCACTCTGGACCTGAGAGGCGCTGATGAAACACGCTAGATCAATACTTTCATAAACAATGTGGAAGGGTCAGTTACAGTTTTCATATATACAAGGCATGCGGCTATTTACTGTGTGCTTCTATCATGTGTGGGGAGTGGCCCATGTCTGAGGCCACTAATATCCTATCTGCATTATATTCTGCACAAATTCATGGGCATGGTACCTATCCTGAAGCCATCCTCTGTACCAGAGGTAGTAGGAACTACATGGTCCTGCTGTTCTAGGCTGAAAAAAAGTTCTTGTCAAGCCCCATTGAAGAAGCAACTTGGAACACCTATGTGTATTGCAAATATGTGTAGAAATCTCACTCAAACTCAATCTACAACTCAATCAATCTCAAAATCAAACTCAATCAAACTCAATCTCAAAATCAAACTCGATCAAACTCAATCAAACTCAAACTCAAAATCAAACTCAATCAAACTCAAACTCAAACTCAATCAAACTCAATCTCAAAATCAAACTCAATCAAACTCAATCTCAAAATCAAACTCAATCAAACTCAATCAAACTCAATCTCAAAATCAAACTCAATCAAACTCAATCTCAAAATCAAACTCAATCAAACTCAATCAAACTCAATCTCAAAATCAAACTCAATCAAACTCAAACTCAAACTCAATCAAACTCAATCTCAAAATCAAACTCAATCAAACTCAAACTCAAAATCAAACTCAATCAAACTCAATCAAACTCAAACTCAAAATCAAACTCAATCAAACTCAATCAAACTCAAAATCAAACTCAATCAAACTCAAACTCAAAATCAAACTCAATCAAACTCAAAATCAAACTCAATCAAACTCAATCTCAAAATCAAACTCAATCAAACTCCATCTCAAAATCAAACTCAATCAAACTCAATCTCAAAATCAAACTCAATCAAACTCAATCAAACTCAAAATCAAACTCAATCAAACTCAAACTCAATTAAACTCAATCTCAAAATCAAACTCAATCAAACTCAATCTCAAAATCAAACTCAATCAAACTCAATCAAACTCAATCTCAAAATCAAACTCAATCAAACTCAAACTCAATCAAACTCAATCTCAAAATCAAACTCAATCAAACTCAAACTCAAAATCAAACTCAATCAAACTCAATCAAACTCAAAATCAAAATCAAACTCAATCAAACTCAATCAAACTCAAACTCAAAATCAAACTCAATCAAACTCAAAATCAAACTCAATCAAACTCAAACTCAATCAAACTCAATCTCAAAATCAAACTCAATCAAACTCAATCTCAAAATCAAACTCAATCAAACTCAATCTCAAAATCAAACTCAATCAAACTCAATCAAACTCAAACTCAAACTCAATCAAACTCAATCTCAAAATCAAACTCAATCAAACTCAATCTCAAAATCAAACTCAATCAAACTCAATCAAACTCAATCTCAAAATCAAACTCAATCAAACTCAAACTCAATCAAACTCAATCTCAAAATCAAACTCAATCAAACTCAAACTCAAAATCAAACTCAATCAAACTCAATCAAACTCAAAATCAAAATCAAACTCAATCAAACTCAATCAAACTCAAACTCAAAATCAAACTCAATCAAACTCAAAATCAAACTCAATCAAACTCAAACTCAATCAAACTCAATCTCAAAATCAAACTCAATCAAACTCAATCTCAAAATCAAACTCAATCAAACTCAATCTCAAAATCAAACTCAATCAAACTCAATCTCAAAATCAAACTCAATCAAACTCCATCTCAAAATCAAACTCAATCAAACTCAATCTCAAAATCAAACTCAATCAAACTCAATCAAACTCAAAATCAAACTCAATCAAACTCAAACTCAATCAAACTCAATCTCAAAATCAAACTCAATCAAACTCAATCTCAAAATCAAACTCAATCAAACTCAATCAAACTCAATCTCAAAATCAAACTCAATCAAACTCAAACTCAATCAAACTCAATCTCAAAATCAAACTCAATCAAACTCAAACTCAAAATCAAACTCAATCAAACTCAATCAAACTCAAAATCAAAATCAAACTCAATCAAACTCAATCAAACTCAAACTCAAAATCAAACTCAATCAAACTCAAAATCAAACTCAATCAAACTCAAACTCAATCAAACTCAATCTCAAAATCAAACTCAATCAAACTCAATCTCAAAATCAAACTCAATCAAACTCAATCTCAAAATCAAACTCAATCAAACTCAATCAAACTCAAACTCAAACTCAATCAAACTCAATCTCAAAATCAAACTCAATCAAACTCAATCTCAAAATCAAACTCAATCAAACTCAATCAAACTCAATCTCAAAATCAAACTCAATCAAACTCAAACTCAATCAAACTCAATCTCAAAATCAAACTCAATCAAACTCAAACTCAAAATCAAACTCAATCAAACTCAATCAAACTCAAAATCAAAATCAAACTCAATCAAACTCAATCAAACTCAAACTCAAAATCAAACTCAATCAAACTCAAAATCAAACTCAATCAAACTCAAACTCAATCAAACTCAATCTCAAAATCAATCTCAATCAAACTCAATCTCAAAATCAAACTCAATCAAACTCAATCTCAAAATCAAACTCAATCAAACTCAATCAAACTCAAACTCAAACTCAATCAAACTCAATCTCAAAATCAAACTCAATCAAACTCAATCTCAAAATCAAACTCAATCAAACTCAATCAAACTCAATCTCAAAATCAAACTCAATCAAACTCAAACTCAATCAAACTCAATCTCAAAATCAAACTCAATCAAACTCAATCTCAAAATCAAACTCAATCAAACTCAATCAAACTCAAAATCAAACTCAATCAAACTCAATCAAACTCAAACTCAAAATCAAACTTAATCAAACTCAAAATCAAACTCAATCAAACTCAAACTCAAAATCAAACTCAATCAAACTCAATCTTAAAATCAAACTCAATAAAACTCAATCTCAAAATCAAACTCAATCAAACTCAATCAAACTTAATCTCAAAATCAAACTCAATCAAACTCAAAATCAAAATCAAAATCAATCAAACTCAAACTCAAAATCAAACTCAATCAAACTCAAACTCAATCAAACTCAATCTCAAAATCAAACTCAATCAAACTCAATCTCAAAATCAAACTCAATCAAACTCAATCAAACTCAAACTCAAACTCAATCAAACTCAATCTCAAAATCAAACTCAATCAAACTCAATCTCAAAATCAAACTCAATCAAACTCAATCTCAAAATCAAACTCAATCAAACTCAATCAAACTCAATCTCAAAATCAAACTCAATCAAACTCAATCAAACTCAATCAAACTCAATCTCAAAATCAAACTCAATCAAACTCAATCTCAAAATCAAACTCAATCAAACTCAATCTCAAAATCAAACTCAGTCAAACTCAATCAAACTCAATCTCAAAATCAAACTCAATCAAACTCAATCAAACTCAATCTCAAAATCATACTCAATCAAACTCAAACTCAAAATCAAACTCAAAATCAAACTCAAACTCAAACTCAAACTCAATCAAACTCAAACTCAAACTCAATCAAACTCAAACTCAAAATCAAACTCAATCTCAAAATCAAACTCAATCAAACTCAAACTCAAAATCAAACTCAATCAAACTCAAAATCAAAATCAAACTCAATCAAACTCAATCAAACTAAAACTCAAAATCAAACTCAATCAAACTCAAACTCAAAATCAAACTCAATCAAAATCAAACTCAATCAAACTCAATCTCAAAATCAAACTCAATCAAACTCAATCTCAAAATCAAACTCAATCAAACTCAATCTTAAAATCAAACTCAATCAAACTCAATCAAACTCAATCAAACTCAATCTCAAAATCAAACTCAATCAAACTCAATCAAACTCAATCAAACTCAATCTCAAAATCAAACTCAATCAAACTCAATCTCAAAATCAAACTCAATCAAACTCAATCTCAAAATCAAACTCAGTCAAACTCAATCAAACTCAATCTCAAAATCAAACTCAATCAAACTCAATCAAACTCAATCTCAAAATCATACTCAATCAAACTCAAACTCAAAATCAAACTCAAAATCAAACTCAAACTCAAACTCAAACTCAATCAAACTCAAACTCAAACTCAATCAAACTCAAACTCAAAATCAAACTCAATCTCAAAATCAAACTCAATCAAACTCAAACTCAAACTCAATCAAACTCAATCTCAAAATCAAACTCAATCTCAAAATCAAACTCAATCAAACTCAATCAAACTCAAAATCAAACTCAATCAAACTCAATAAAACTCAAACTCAAAATAAAACTCAATCAAACTCAATCAAACTCAAACTCAAAATCAAACTCAATCAAACTCAAAATCAAACTCAATCCAACTCAAACTGAAAGTCAAACTCAATCAAACTCAATCTCAAAATCAAACTCAATCAAACTCAATCTCAAAATCAAACTCAATCAAACTCAATCAAACTCAATCTCAAAATCAAACTCAATCAAACTCAATCTCAAAATCAAACTCAATCAAACTCAATCTCAAAATCAAACTCAATCAAACTCAAACTCAATCAAACTCAATCTCAAAATCAAACTCAATCAAACTCAAACTCAAAATCAAACTCAATCAAACTCAATCAAACTCAAAATCAAAATCAAACTCAATCAAACTCAAACTCAAAATCAAACTCAATCAAACTCAAAATCAAACTCAAACTCAAACTCAAACTCAATCAAACTCAATCTCAAAATCAAACTCAATCAAACTCAATCTCAAAATCAAACTCAATCAAACTCAATCTCAAAATCAAACTCAATCAAACTCAATCAAACTCAAACTCAAACTCAATCAAACTCAATCTCAAAATCAAACTCAATCAAACTCAATCTCAAAATCAAACTCAATCAAACTCAATCAAACTCAAACTCAAAATCAAACTCAATCAAAC
>JAPZIH010000135.1:28483-40242 GCA_027410445.1 Discoglossus pictus | reverse complement strand
ATAAAAACATACATATTTTCATACAAAACTGAGACATGATGTACCCTACCAAAAGACAGATGACTATAAGTCTAATGGTTAATTTGGCTAGACCAATCTACGTCTAGTAGCCCCACCATGGTAGCCTGTCCCAGAACACCATTCGTTCTCTTCTGTATATATTATCAGAAGAAAGCAGAGAAGGAACCCCTTTAACAAGTAGTGGAAAAGGAAAGGGAAAAAACATGGGGAGCCACAGGGGAAGAGAGGAATGGAGGATGGGAGGACGGACATATTTAATGCTTCTTATTCTTCCTTCTACCCTCCCTTCTATAACTTCTTTATCTAATTCCTACTATTTGTAGGCTGGAACAAAAAGTATCCAACTTTTCTATTATCAATCAGTGATTTTTCCGTGAATTTATAGTGTTATTTATAGTGTAAATGTGTATCTTCCTTTACTAACAATATCTTATTTTCTCTATTACCTTACTTTTTTCCCCTACATTTAGAGATGTCGCGAATAGTTAGCCGGCGGACTGTTCCCGGCGAACATAGCATGTTCGCGTTTGCGGCTAACTGTGAACATATGCGATATTCGACCAGCCCCCTATACTTTATCATTGAGCAAACTTTGACCCTGCAACTCACAGTCAGCAGACACATTCCAGCCAATCAGCATCATACCCTGCCTTCCAGACCCTTCTAACTCATGGACAGCAGCCATTTTGGAATCATAACTAACTTGCAGTCTTACTGAGAGGAGGCTGAGTGTAGGTGATACTGCATCAATAGGGAAAACCATAGCTAGGCTACTGTACACAGTGTGCAATACAGTCCTGAAGGACTCTTTTGATCTCTGCAGCAAGGACACCCCTGTGTCTCTTCCCCCCCTTATCATCATCCTCCCCTCACCTTAGCACCCATCCCTAACACCCCTCACACTTATCCCTAACACCCATCAACCTAACACCTAACCCTAACACCCCTCACACTTATCCCTAAGACCTAACACCCCTCACACTTATTCCTAACATGCCTCACCCTAACACCCCTTACACTTATCCTTAACACCCCTCACCCTAACACCTAACACCCCTCACACTTATCCCTAACACCCCTAACCCTAACACCCCTCACACTTATCCCTAACACCTAACCCTAACATCCCTCACCCTAACACCTAACCCTAACACCCCTTACACTTATCCCTAACACCCCTCACCCTAACACCTAACCCTAACATCCCTCACACTTATCCCTAACACCCCTCACCCTAACCCTAACATCCCTCACACTTATCCCTAACACTCCTTACCCTAACCCTAACACCCCTCACACTTATCCCTAACACCCCTCACTCTAACACATAACCCTAACACCCCTCACACTTATCCCTAACACCCCTCAACCTAACCCTAACACCCCTCACACTTATCCATAACACCCCTTACCCTAACCCTAACACCCCTAACATTTATCCCTAACACCTAACCCTAACATCCCTCAGCCTAACACCTAACCCTAACACCCCTCAAACTTATCCCTAATACCCCTTACCCTAACCCTAACACCCCTCACATTTATCCCTAACACCTAACCCTAACATCCCTCAGCCTAACACCTAACCCTAACACCCCTCAAACTTATCCCTAATACCCCTTACCCTAACACCCCTCACACTTATCCCTAACACCTAACCCTAACATCCCTCACCCTAACACCTCTTACACTTATCCCTAACACCCCTCACCCTAACACCTAACCCTAACACCCCTCACACTTATCCCTAACACCCCTCACCCTAACACCTAACCCTAGCACCCCTCACACTTATCCCTAATACCTAACCCTAACATCCCTCACCCTAACACCTAACCCTAACACCCCTTACACTTATCCCTAACACCCCTCACCCTAACACCTAACCCTAACATTCTCACACTTATCCCTAAGACCTAACACCCCCCACACTTATCCCTAACACCCCTCACCCTAACACCTAACCCTAAGACCGCCTTACACTTATCCCTAACAGCACTTACCATAACACCTAACCCTAACACCCCATACACTAACACCCATCACACTTATCCCTAACACCCCTTACCCTAACCCTAACACCCCTCACACTTATCCATAACACCCATCAACCTAACATCTAACCCTAACATTCTCACACTTATCACTAAGACCTAACACCCCCACACTTATCCCTAACACCCCTCACCCTAACACCTAACCCTAAAACCCCCTTACACTTATCCCTAACAGCCCTTACCCTAACACCTAACCCTAACATCCCTTACCCTAACACCCATCACACTTATCCCTAACACCCCTTACCCTAACCCTAACACCCCTCACACTTATCCATAACACCCATCAACCTAACACCTAACCCTAACATTCTCACACTTATCCCTAAGACCTAACACCCCTCACACTTATTCCTAACATGCCTCACCCTAACACCCCTTACACTTATCCCTAACACCCCTCACCCTAACACCCCTCACACTTAGCTCTAACACCCCTCACCCTAACACCTAACCCCCTCACCCTTATCCCTAACACCCCTTACCCTAACACCCCTCACACTTATCCCTGTGTCTCTTCCCCCCCTTATCATCAAGGGAGGGGGAGGATGATGAGGGAGGGGGGAAGAGACACAGGGGAGGATGATGAGGGAGGGGGGAAACAGACACAGGGGAGGATGATGAGGGAGGGGGGTAAAGAGATACAGGGGAGGGTGATGAGGAAGGGGGGAAAGAGACACAGGGGAGGATGATGAGGGAGGGGGGGAAGAGACACAGGGGAAGATGATGAGGGAGGGGGAAAAGAGACACAGGGGAGGATGAAGAGGGAGGAGGGAAAGAGACACAGGGGAGGATGATGATGGAGGGGGAAGAGACACAGGGGAGGGTGATGAGGGAGGGGGTAAAGAGATACAGGGGAGGATGATGAGGGAGGTGGGAGGATGATGAGGGAGGGGGATGAGACACAAGGGAGGGTGATGAGGAAGGGGGGAAAGAGACACAGGGGAGGATGATGAGGGAGGGGAGGAAGAGACACAGGGGAAGATGATGAGGGAGGGGGAAAAGAAACACAGGGGAGGATGATGAGGGAGGGGGGAAGAGACACAGGGGAGGATGATGAGTGAGGGGGAAAGAGACACAGGGGAGGATGAATATGGAGAGGGTGGAATAGACACAGGGGAGGAAGATGAGGGAGGGGGAAACAGACACAGGGGAGGATGATGAGGGAGGGGGTAAAGAGATACAGGGGAGGGTGATGAGGAAGGGGGGAAAGAGACACAGGGGAGGATGATGCGGGAGGGGGGGAAGAGACACAGGGGAAGATGATGAGGGAGGGGGAAAAGAGACACAGGAGAGGATGATGAGGGAGGGGAGAAAGAGAAACAGGAGAGGATGATGATGGAGAGGGGAAGAGACACAGGGGAGGATGATGAGGGAGGGGGTAAAGAGATACAGGGGAGGATGATGAGGGAGGTGGGAGGATGATGAGGGAGGGGGGATCAGACACAGGGGAGGGTGATGAGGAAGGGGGGAAAGAGACACAGGGGAGTATGATGAGGGAGGGGGGGAAGAGACACAGGGGAAGATGATGAGGGAGGGGGAAAAGAGACACAGGGGAGGATGATGAGGGAGGGGGGAAAGAGACACAGGGGAGGATGATGATGGAGGGGGAAGAGACACAGGGGAGGATGAGGAGGGAGGGGGTAAAGAGATACAGGGGAGGATGATGAGGGAGGTGGGAGGATGATGAGGGAGGGGGATGAGACACAGGGGAGGGTGATGAGGGAGGGGAGGAAGAGACACAGGGGAAGATGATGAGGGAGGGGGAAAAGAAACACAGGGGAGGATGATGAGGGAGGGGGGAAGAGACACAGGGGAGGATGATGAGTGAGGGGGAAAGAGACACAGGGGAGGATGAATATGGAGGGGGGAAGAGACAAAGGGGAGGAAGATGAGGGAGGGGGTAAAGAGATACACGGGAGGATGACGAGGGAGGTAGGAGGATGATGAGGGGGGAAGAGACACAGGGGAGGATGATGAGGGAGGGGGAAACAGACACAGGGGAGGATGATGAGGGAGGGGGTAAAGAGATACAGGGGAGGGTGATGAGGAAGGGGGGAAAGAGACACAGGGGAGGATGATGCGGGAGGGGGGGAAGAGACACAGGGGAAGATGATGAGGGAGGGGGAAAAGTGACACAGGGGAGGATGATGAGGGAGGGGAGAAAGAAAAACAGGAGAGGATGATGATGGAGAGGGGAAGAGACACAGGGGAGGATGATGAGGGAGGGGGTAAAGAGATACAGGGGAGGATGATGAGGGAGGTGGGAGGATGATGAGGGAGGGGGGATGAGACACAGGGGAGGGTGATAAGAAAGGGGGGAAAGAGACACAGGGGAGGATGATGAGGGAGGAGGGAAAGAGACACAGGGGAAGATGATAAGGGAGGGGGAAAAGAGACACAGGGGAGGATGATGAGGGAGGGGGGAAGAGACACAGGCTTGGATGATGAGGGAGTGGGTAAAGAGATACAGGGGAGGATGATGAGGGAGGTGGGAGGATGATGAGGGAGGGGGGATGAGACACAGGGGAGGGTGATGAGAAAGGGGGAAAGAGACACAAGGGTGGATGATGAGGGGGGGGGAAGAGACACAGGGGAAGATGATAAGGGAGGGGGAAAAGAAACACAGGGGAGGATGATGAGGGAGGGGGGAAAGAGACACAGGGGAGGATGATGATGGAGGGGGGAAGAGACACAGGGGAGGATGATGAGAGAGGGGGTAAAGAGATACAGGGGAGGATGATGAGGGAGGTGGGAGGATGATGAGGGAGGGGGGATGAGACACAGGGGAGGGTGATGAGGAAGGGAAGAAAGAGACACAGGGGAGGATGATGAGGGAGGGGGTAAAGAGATACAGGGTTGGATAATGATGAAGGGGGATGTTAGGTTATTTATGCCCTTTATGGATTAAAACCAGACTCTGCATCAACTATGTAATTTTCCGTGGGAGTTTTGACATGGATCCCCCTCCGGCATGCCACAGTCCAGGTGTTAGTCCTCTTAAAACAACTTTTCCATCACTATTGTGGCCAGAAAGAGTCCCTGTGGGTTTTAAAATCCGCCTGCCCATTTAAGTCTATTTCGGTTCGCCGGGTTCGCCGGTTCGCGAACATTTGCGGCGGTTCGCGTTCGCGGTTCGCGAACCGAAATCTTTATGTTCGTGACATCACTACCTACATTTCCATTAGCTACCCCATTATTTTGCTCTCCTCCTCTCCTTTGTAAGTGAATGAATGTTCAATAATAACATTTGTGAAGTGTCTTCTTACTAACCAAACATAGAGCCTCATTCAATTCCGAGTTGGCCAATTGAATAGGGCTCTATATAAGCACATAACATATTTTTTATACAGAACTTTTTAGTTACTGAACTTCTATCCAAAATCAAGGTCTTCACTAACTTAAAACTTCTGTCAAAAAATATATTATGTGCTTATATAGAGCCCTATTCAATTGGCCAAATTGCAATTGAATGAAGACCATAGTGTTTAATTCCTTTCCTTCCTTTCCAAGCTTACCTCCACCACCATGTTCCCCCCCACCCCTCCCTATTTCCTTCTCCACTCTAAAAGTTGATGATTTTGAAAATTAGCAACAGTTTCCTTAACAGATTCCACAAAGGGTATGTTCCATTTCCTCAACATAGTTTCCCCCTCTCCCACCGAATTAGCAATTTTTTTCTGATTATCTTTAAAAATGATCAATTTAGTAGGAAAAGCCCATTTATATGAAATATTTTCCTTACGTAAAGCTTTAGTAATTTCTTGAAACTTTCTATGTCTCTCCAGAAAGATCTGTAAAAATAATCAGATTTTCAAACGGAGGATCAAATTTAGTTTTCACCCGTGATGCTTTTAACACTGCTTCTTTATATTCAAAGAAGTGTAATCTAACTATAACATCTCTAGTATTAGCACCCTTAAGGTCTTTAGGTAACGGGATCCGATGGATCCGGTCTATCATATTGATCCAGGGTTTAATGGGCTTTGCTAGATGAGAAAAAAAATGCAGTTACAAAAGCCTTAAGTTCATCAAAATTGAGGGTTTCTGGGATGCCTCTTAATCTCAAATTATTCCGTCTGGAAAAGTCCTCTTGTTGTGTAGCTTTAATTTC
Source organism: Discoglossus pictus (assembly GCA_027410445.1). Lineage (NCBI taxonomy): Eukaryota > Metazoa > Chordata > Amphibia > Anura > Alytidae > Discoglossus > Discoglossus pictus. The sequence continues at coordinate 34,050 of JAPZIH010000135.1, read as the reverse complement.
CATACGTTCCATTGTGAGTTTTTTCTAATTCCTCCACTCTATCCAACAAGCTTTTAATCGCTGATTTATTTAGTTGGATTTCCTGTAAAAGGTCAGATCTTAAAGTAGATTGGAATTCATTAAGTAGTTTTTTCATAATAGAAATGGTTAGAACTTCATCTTCCTTTGTATCAGCTGATTCAACTGATTCATCATTTGTAGACAGTTTTGTTTGATCTAATCCCGGTGATGAGTAAATATGTGTAGGGAATTCTCTTTGTGGGGAACTCATCGCTCCTAAATTCCCCTTTGGGGAGAAAAAAGTTTCCGGTGGTGCTTTTGGAGCATTCCCAGTATTTTTCTTAATATTAGATTTGGGTTTAGTGGCGTTGGAATCTTTATCCTTCATATTGTCTAATAATTCCCTCAAAAAGGTGCATATCAGGTGCAAATCAGCAGTATGAGTATTTTTTTAAAATTTCCTTTGCAATCCAAACGATTCAAACTCCGGCCAGACTTCATAAAATGCTCTTATAGAGCTAAAGTGTCAGGAAAGAAGGTCGCTGAAACAGGTTAACACAGAAAGGTGCATATCAGGTGCAAATCAGCAGTATGAGTAAAAAAGCTTAAATGTCCTTTACAATCCTCCATTTTCATCTTAATATGGAGAATTTGGCATTTAGCCAGAAAAATATGTAATTGACAAACTTTCCTCAGTAGAAATCATATCATCTCTTTTTAGGAATATAAATTACTGTGGGCTGTTTGTTACTCACAACCTGCGTATCCACCGTCTCCCCTATGCAGTAATCTGTATCCAGAGACCACTCACAGCTCTCCAGTTCTCTAGTCAGCCTCTCTGGCTAGGCATTTGCAGCCACTTTCCCCTTCAGAATCTGCCAGATAATGTTACAGTGCTGCTCTGTGGACTATGTCCACTGTTTGGAAAGTGTGCTGCCACCTCCATTTCCTGCATCCAAATCAGCTCCACCACTCATCTGCTGCACATCGCCATTCTGGGTCTGAAGCTTCTCCCACAGGATCTCCCAGCAGTGCTGCTCTGAGAACGCTTAGTGTTCATGGCGGGCTATCTGCCCCATCTAGCACAGCATGATGTGCTTCCTGGGCGGGGACTCCCAACTCAGAGATTATTCTGATCACACAAAATTACTTTGGCTTGTCTCTATATTCCCATATTTTGGTGATGACTAAGTGTAGTCTGGGGACCAGAGAAGTATTACAAGGTATTTCTGTGTAGATAGAGCATCCTGTTTTCTATTATACTGTTCCCATGGATGATGAAGGAGAAATCCCGAGGTCTAAGGGGGTTGCAATTCTAGGCACGTGGCAATGAGAGCATTTATTGACAAGAAATAAGCTTGAAGCTTAAAGCATGTCCATCATATGTGTATTTATGATTTTCCGAGATGACAACTGTGAAGATCGGTTTGCTCTTTGCTAATATACTGTCATGTTTTAAAGGACACATCATTTCAATTGTTGTCCACAAGATAGCACTGCATAACGTCGGGGTAATTACAAGCTCTTTGTTCTATGTTGCTGCTCTGATTCCATGTGGGATTGGACCAGTGATCCACCCCCTAAGGTGGGCAAGCCAAGGCCCCAGTTTTCCATTGCTATCATTGGGGGATACTAATATGGGATGGGGATTTGAATGTGTTCAGCCCACTGTGATGTAACTGGGGGAGGGAAATCCTTTTGTTTGGGTTCAGTGCTGTTTTTGAAATGCTGTGAGAGACTCTATATAAAACCATGCTGTCTGGGTTACATGGGGGATGGTGTAAATTCTTTAAGAGGGAAGGCGTTTATTATTTTGCTATGCTAGAAATGACTTTGCTATGCTGAGCATGTTTTCTTGATATGCTATTGATCGTGATATGACTGCAGGTCAACCAAGAGGCCCATTCCTTCTGAGAAGATTGCCGTCTGTAAGAGGGGAATTCCTGTAGCTGAAGGCAGGAAGTGTTGGAGCTGAATAGCCCACTATCTGGGATCTTCACAACAACCCTTCCAGTAGAAGACATTGGGGATCTGGCCATTTCATTCAGTTTGAGGGGGTGAGATACACTGATGTAGCTTTTTGTAGGATTGCTCTTATAGTTCTAGCAAATGGAAATCAGTAATTTCCTATAAGTTTTTACTAGTCTTCTCGGTCAATTGTTTCACCTGTCATGTTACCATCAAGTGATATCTGGTAAGGAGAGGTAGTCCCAGAAGACTTGACAAGTGTATACAGGTGGTAAATAGTCCCTTGTGAGTATGTGAAAGTCAGAACAATTTTTTTAAATGTGGTAAGTGAGGATAAGCCTACTGTCTTACTTGTGGTTGGAAAGCGAAGCTTCAGAGGTGAATGTAATGGAAGACTAAGTTGTGAAGACAATCTAACCAAATTATACTAATTAGGTAGTGTATATCCATGTCTTCTTCTGCAGAGCTATCTACTTTCTTAAGTCTAAATATTCCTCCCTTACAGCCTTATTAAGTTGCGATTCGGCCAATTGAATAGGTCTCTATATAACCACATAGCATATTTTTTTTTACAGAAGTTTTTAGTTAGTGAACATCTATCCAAAAGCAAGGTCTTCACTAACTAAAAACTCCTGTAAAAAAATGTGCTCTGTGCTTATATAGAGCCCTATTCAATTGGCAAATCCAAATTTAATAAGGCTATTAGTGTTTACCTTTTTACTGAAATACTTAAAGAAAGTTTAGTCACCTTTTTATTGAATGTGCTATCTTCTGCTCTGCTTTGGCCTTGGCACATATAAACCTATGTTGCTGCCTCTGTTTTTTGTTGTTTAGTTGTTCAGTCACGTCCAACTCTTTGTGTCTCTATAGACCACAGCACGGCAGGTGCATCTCTCAGTCACTGCCCCTCGAGGTCCATCAAGGTCATGTTCATTGCTTCAGTGACATCATCTATACATCTCCTCCTCTGTTGTCCCCTTCTTCTTGTGCCTCAATCTTTCCCAGCATCAGAGTCTTTTCTAGGGAATCCTGCCGTGTCATGATTTGGCCAAAATATTTGAGCTTCAGCCTCATGATCATGCCTTCTAGTGAACAGTTTGTCTTGATTTCCTGAAGTATTGATTTATTGGATCTTCTTGCAGTCTAAGGGACTCTAACCAGTCTTTTCCAACACCACAATACAAAGACGTCAATTCTACGGCACTTCTTTATGGACTTCTTTATGGTCCAGCTCTCACATCCATATGTTACTACTGGGAATACCATAGTTTGAACTATGCAGACCTTTGTTGATAGTTTAATATCTTTACTTTTTACTAGCTTGTCCAAGCTTGCCATAGGTTTCCTCCCCAGAAGCAAACATCTTTAAATTTCATGACTACAATTACCATTTGGAGAGATATAGGATCCAAGAAAATAAAATCTGTCACTGCCTCCACTTCTTCCCCGTCTATTTGCCAGGAAGTGAGATTTCCGTTTGCCATGACCTTCGTCTTTTTAACGTTGAGCAGCAGGACAACTTTTGCTTTCTCTTCTTTTATCCTTATCAATAAGTCCTTTAGTTCCTCCTCACTTTCAGCCATCAGAGTAGTATCATCGGCATATCTGAGGTGGTTGATATTCCTTCCATCAATACTGATTCCCGCTTTGGATTCATCCAGCCCTTACATTGTGTACTCTGCATATAAGTTGAATAAAAAAGGTGACAATATACAACCTTGTCGCACTCCTTTCCGATCTTGAACCATTTTGTTGTCCCATGTTCGGTTCTGACCATGGTTTCTTAAAGGTTGTATATTGTTACCTTATTTATTCACCTTATATGCAGAGTACATCATACGTATGGCTGGACTGGATGAGTCCAAAGCCGGAATCAATATTGCTGGAAGGAATATCAACAACCTTAGATAAGCCGATGATACTACTCTGATGGCTGAAAATGAGAAGGTACTAAAGGATTTATTGATGATACCTCACACTGCATTAGGTTTATTGAGACAAGAAAAACAAACAATCTGGGACTCTAAAGAGGTGGAAGCCATTTTGTAAAGAGAGACTCTCTCAAAGGAGTATAAAGAATTATATAGAACGAACAAGAGGCAGCAATATAGGTTCATACGTACCAAGGCCCAAGCCAAGCAGAAAATAGCACATGCAATAAAAAGGTGACTAAACTTTCTTTAGGTATTTCAGTGAAAAGGTAAAAACTAAGGGAGGAATAGTTATACTTCCTACTATACTATTTCCCAGCTGTATACACTTGTCCAGTCTTCTGGGACTACCTCCCCTTACCAGATATCACTTGATGGGAACATGACTTAGGTGAAACCATTGACACACAAAACTAGTAAAACTTATAGGAAATGACTAACTCAATTTCCATGTGCTTGAACTATAAGAGCAATCCTACAAAAATCCCACATCAGTGTATCCCCCCCCCCCCCCCCATCCTCTGCTGGAAGGGTTGTCATCTAGAAAGTTCATATATAGTCATATGATGGACATCTGCTAAGCTTCAAGCTTATTTCTTGCCAATAAATGTTCTCATTGCTACGTGCCGAGAAATGCAACCCCCCTTAGACCCCTGGATATCTCTCCTTTATCACCCATGGGAACAATATAATAGAAAACAGAATGCTCTTTCTACACAGAAAAACCTACTTGTAATACTTCTCTGGTCCCCAGTCTACACTTAGTAATCACTAAAATACGGAAATATAGGGACAGAAAGACTGAAGGGCGATATAGTGTAATCCTCAATTAGATTGCACTGTCTCAAGCCAAAGTAATCGAGTTGGTGGTCTTTGTTTTGTATTGTACTTTTGTTGTTGTTGCTAAGTCGTTCGGTTGAATCTGACTCTCCATGACCCTATAGACCATAGTACGCCATGCACATTAGTGAGCAGTTTAGATTTTATTATATCTGAGTTTACTATATGATGTTTTGCCTTCCTATGCTCAGTAAACACTAATTGAATGTTCTATATAAGACATTGTAGGGTAATTGTATCACATACTACTACTTTTGCACCGGCTCACACATTCACCACACGTGGTCAAATGCACCTCGTACGTCACACCCCCTAGGTGAGTTTCTCAAATATCCCAATTCCACCTGTGCAAAATAGTCAGAGTAATATAAATGTTGTGTACAGTTTTAATAGACTTTCCCAAACTATAATTTAGTGAGTTTGTTTATGTGTTTGACCAAATCTACGCCCACTTGTCACTTTTTTTAATACATATTGTTGTAACTTAAAGGGCCACAAAACTGGTGGGACCTGATGAGAATAAATGTTATTAAAGTTTTACTGTGTACAGTGCCATGAAAAAGTATTCACCCCCTTGGCATTTTTCGTGTTTTGTTGCCTCACAACCTGGAATTAACATGGATTGTTTGAGGATTTGCATCATTTAATTTACAGAACTTGCCACAACTTTGAAGATGTTTTTTTTTTTATTGTGAAGCAAACAACAAATAGGACAAAATAACATAAAAAGTCAATGTGTATAACTATTCACCCCCTAAAGTCAATACTTTGTAGAGACACCTTTTGCCGCAATCACAGCTCCAAGTCGCTTTGGATAAGTCTCTATGA
>JAPZIH010000135.1:18483-23483 GCA_027410445.1 Discoglossus pictus | reverse complement strand
ACACTAATTATAAACAAAAAGGATAAAAAGAATATGGAGAAGGTCGCTGAGAGATTCTTACACCAGGCCTTGGAGATGATCTACCTGCTGACTGGAGAGGTGAGAGCTGCTGGACAACGTCACAATGACACCACTTTTATCACATTTACTTTTATTATCACCTCAATCTTTATGCTGATGTTAAACAATGTCCAGTAATAGAGGAAAAGGAAAACAAATGGTTCAATATCATGTTATAAATAGATAAGAATTGGTAGAAGTAGAGAACGATCACAGACCAACAAACAGGTCCTTGTGACTGAATTTGGTGGAGGAGGAGACATGTTTGTATGGAGGGAGAAAGTGATACATTATAATGTGTTCTTGGCCATTTCTCTGTACAAGTTATACTATCTATATGGTACAATATAATAATCTGCCTGAAGATACGTAAGCTCTGTGTGTGTGTGAGGCTTTTACAGTCTGGATTAGAGGAGGTCACTGAAAAGGATATATTGATGTGGGAAGGTGAGGGATATAGTGCAAGTAAGAATATGTCACACATTAACTACCTGCACTGATGTCTGACATGTCCCTCTATCATCCTGTAGGAATACACCATTGTGAAGAAGAATTCCCCCAACATTCACCAGCTGACTGGAGAGGTGAGTACTGCTGGACAATGTGACATTATACCAGGACACAGTGACTCCCATTACTGACCAAGCTCTATCTGGACCTGTGACTGGAGAGGTGAGCACTGCTGGACAATGTGACATTATACCAGGACACAGTGACTCCTATTACTGACCAAGCTCTATCTGGACCTGTGACTGGAGAGGTGAGCACTGCTGGACAATGTGACATTATACCAGGACACAGTGACTCCCATTACTGACCAAGCTCTATCTGGACCTGTGACTGGAGAGGTGAGCACTGCTGGACAATGTGACATTATACCAGGACACAGTGACTCCCATTACTGACCAAGCTCTAGCTGGACCTGTGACTGGAGAGGTGAGCACTGCTGGACAATGTGACATTATACCAGGACACAGTGACCCCCATTACTGACCAAGCTCTATCTGGACCTGTGACTGGAGAGGTGAGCACTGCTGGACAATGTGACATTATACCAGGACACAGTGACTCTCTTAACCTACCAAGCTCTATCTGGACCTGGGTGTGTTTTTTTATCTTCTCTTCGTGTTCTCAGTAACATTATCTTCCTCTCCTGACTCTCTATCAGTAACAGACTCTACCAGAACCAGTCTCTGTGTCTGCTCTGAATGTTGTTGTGTGTTTCAGGTCCCTATAAAGTGTGATGATGTTGCCGTCTATTTTTCTATGGATGAGTGGGAGTATATAGAGGGACACAAGGAGCTTTACAAGGACGTGATGATGGAGAGCCACCAGACACTCAGGACTTCAGGAATCCCAACAAACAAGAGTTCAGGTAACATTGTGATATTAGAAGTCAATATCAATTATCCCATGATGTTTCTATGAGAAGGTGAACACCCTATCCAGGAATGTCCAGTAGTATCTAAATCCAAGAGTACACCATGACATTTGCAGCAGAAGCTAAACAACTGACCAGGTTTTGAAAAGTGTGTATTTCTTGTTGTTTGTTATGTTAAAAAAGACTTATATTTATTGAATGTAATAATACCACATAGACCAACTTTATCTTCTGTTTGTTTTAATAGCGCTCCCTGATGATAATCTAGATATGAGGTCAGTTAGAGAGGAACAAGAGGAGGAGAGACATGGAAATGAGTATCAGCAACAGGAAATCCAATCTGAGCCTGGCACAGGTGGGTACAGGTGGGTGATATGGGTAATATGAATGTATAATACAGATCTACTTGCATCAGTCATATAACTATTATATTCATCTGAATTAAGCACATGGTTATATTGATGTATCATTGTAATCTGGTTTAAAAGGCCACTAGAGGTTAGTAAAACGTCACATGCTTGTGAAGAATCAGCATAAACAGTTGTCTCACCCAAGAGTTTCAAAGATTTACTGTAAAAATGAATGATTAACTCTGCAAGTGTATAGAGGCTGCCATGAGAGTAATTATTTGTGTTTCATGAGAGGTTGGGCACAGAGCTTGGAAAGCAGGATTTGCAGATTGATGTGGGATTGGGAGCTACTGAGAACCGAGGGTCCACTGCATATACAGTATATATATATATATATATATATATATATATATATATATATATATATTGTGGCAAAATGTCCTTTTCTCTACACTTCTTATGGAGGAACACACGTTTTCCAAACCTGTAATACTTCAAAAACAAAATCATATAATAAACAGGGCTTTCATCCAACATAGCCTGGATGTAGCAAAACAGTATAATTAGTACATACCTTTCCTTTAAGTCACTGGCCTGTATATTCCATATGTCCACATGTTGATTTCGTCAGCGGATGACCTTCAGGTTCCACGCTGCAGATTTACTGTCTTTTCAACCCTTTACAAACGCTACACTTTACAAATACTTTATCAGCTTGTTTAGAGTCTACACTGCCGTCTTCATGACTTAAGTTTATTCTTAAGATACTTTACTTGGCTCAGCGGCTGGCTATCAGCTCCCACAAGTTGCCACTCTCTCAGGGCTCTGCACTGTAACTTTCCCTCTCGGGGCTCTGGCTGTAGCTCTTCTCCCCTCGGCTCTGGGCTACAACTCACTTTTCACAGAGTGCCCCAGCCTGTTCACTGCTGCAGCCGCATTGTGATGTAATCAAGCCTTTAACACCTGCAGGACTGGATTGGGCAAATGCCTCCATCCAGCCTCAGGCTCACATATCTGCCCTTCAGGAATCTCCCATATCTCTTTATGACTTGGTCACATATCCTCCCCCTCACCTCAATACTAGAGGGTTGAGTGACTTCAGCCGAGAGGCCGTAAATGCTGTACATTACATCCAGGTTATGTTGACTTTCATCTCTGTGCATTCTTCCTTTCACTTTTGCACTGGTTAGTCATTCTGGTAGCTTCTGAAGCGCCTGCTCATCCACCATTTTTACTACTATCATTGTTTCTCTCAGGAAATCGATTTGGTTTACAACATCCTCGAGATATGACTGGTGTAGATATTGCTGTTCACTTTTCTGTAACCTCTGCACTCTAACAGCTCAACTCTCCAGTCTTCTCTTTTATCATGCACATCCTTCTTCCTCTGTGCCACCTTCAGTAAGGCATTCTGCAGTGTCTGGCTGGCTGCTTGTAGAATCTGCTTTTCTGTATCACAAACATCCAGATGCTTGTTGTCCGTGTGCTCAGACAGAGCTTTACTCTTACAGCTCTCCTTATTGACCATCTGTAATATTTCCCATAACTTTACTGAATGTCGATTCTCAATTGTGGAGTTAAGCTTCGGTCGCTCCTGCTTTATACAAGTGATTTACCAACATTTGCCAAGCATTCCATTGTTCTTTCAATACCACCAGATAGTAGTGGATCTCTGACTCAGACAGCAAGTGACTCTCTACTGCCAATCCTTGCAATTCTTGTGCAAATTCTGTGACGCTTTGAGCCTGTTGTACTCCATTCCTTAGCTCATTCTGCAGGTTTACCCCTCTTCCAAAGGCCAGTTTATCCAGACTTTCCTGGCTCTGGCTGCAACTCTTCTCCCCTCTGCTCTGGGCTACAACTCACTTTTCACAAACTACCAGCCTGTTTACTGCTGCAGCCATATTGTTATGTAATCGAGCCTGCAGGGCTAAATTGGGCAAATGCCTCCAATTAGCCTCAGGCACACATATCTGCCCTCCAGGACTCTCTCCCATATCCTGTATGACTTTGTCACAATATATATATATATATATATATATATATATATATACATGCATATAGTAGATAGATAGAGTGATTGTATTGCATTATAGATTGATACCTAACATTTTATATAAAGTGACAAGCTTTTGAGAGGTTTGACCTCCCTTTTATCAAGTCTGAAGCAAAAGTGCTAATGAATCCTAATATAATGTAATTCTCTATTGGAATAAATAGGTAACCCTGATGAAGATTTAGAGACTTTTTCCATTGGTGAGGACGCAGTGGGTGAGAGAGAGGAGCCGGATATTCATCAGGAGGAAATCTTTGCAGGACCTGTGACAGGTGAGTGATAAATATAACCATATCAGATTGAAATAGATCACCCAGAGTACACTGCAAGACCTTCTCCTCCAGTCCAATCCCAGCATCTCTAAATACGCCACATTAGTACAGGATTCATGAAGTGTAAATGTGACCAATAAATCAAGAACTGACAGTATTCCCCGGACCTTCCGCTGTATGTATTTGCTTTTGAGCTTCTTATGCTCTCACAAATGTCTTTTATATGTTTGTATGACTCATTAGAGTCCTGGGGTCTGAGTGACTTCTTGAGTGTGGTGGTTCTGACCAAAAAGACGTGTAACAAATCCCATCCTGTGACATCTCATGTTTATTTGTACAAACCGTAAAGCCATGTAACAAATCCCATCCTGTGACATCTCATGTTTTATGTGTACTGACCATAAAGACATGTAACAAATCCCAACGCGTGACCGTCTCATGTTTATTTGTACTGACCATAAAGACTTATAACAAATCCCAGCTTGTGACCGTCTCATGTTTATTTGTACTGATCTTAAAGATGTGTAACAAATCCCAGCGTGTGACCGTCTCATGTTTATTTGTACAGACCATAAAGACTTATAACAAATCCCAGCTTGTGACCGTCTCATGTTTATTTGTACAGACCGTAATGCCATGTAACAAATCCCAGCGTGTGACTGTCTCATGTTTATTTGTACAGACCATAAAGACGTGTAACAAATCCCAGTGTGGGACTGTCTCATGTTATTTGTACAGACCATAAAGACATGTAACAAATCCCAACGCATTACCGTCTCATGTTTATTTGTACTGACCATAAAGACGTGTAACAAATCCTTGCGTGTGACCGTCTCATGTTTCTTTGTACAGACAGTGACAAAGTGACACCATCAGTTCTC
>JAPZIH010000135.1:0-18463 GCA_027410445.1 Discoglossus pictus | reverse complement strand
TTGGTAGTAGTATACAGCTGTATCGTTCGTCAGCAATTAATTTTGACAGGTGACCCCGCCCCTTTCGTCATCATGCCCCGCCCTCCTCCCTAACCCCGCCTCTTGTGTCATATTGTGACTCTGCCTACTGCGCATTCACTCACCCCCACCCAAAGCACACCCATAGTCCTGAACCCCCATATTTATAGGGTTGAAATCATTTATAGAAATGTTTAATAAAATATAAATAATAGGCTACATTATTTACTGTAGCCTAACTATAGAAATGTTTAATATAGAAATGCTTAATAAAGGTTTCACATTATGCATTGTGAACTCATTAATAGATTAAAAACACGATCTACATTATGTATTGTAGACCGGTTATAGAAAACAGACGATAAACACATTATGTGTGATTAATAACATTTTTTATTTAAAAAAAAAAAAAATAGCTAGTAAAATTTTTATTTAAAAGAAAAATTATTGTGATTGAGAAAAATGTATGGTATCACATGCATTTTGTGCTATATGTATGGTATTTATGGCAAAACAGAAAAAATATTCAACAGTAATAATGTTTAGGAAAAAGAGACAATGTTAAAATGTGTGAATACATGTGCAATGTAAAAAGAATAAATGCTAAAACAGAGTTAACAAAAGGATAGACATTTTTAAGAAAAATGTATGATACCACAGGCATTTTGTGCTATATGTATGGTATTTATGGCAAAACAGAAAAATAACTAAATAAAAGGTATAGAAAAAATATTCAAATGTAATACAGTTTAGAAAAAAAGAGACAATGTTAAAATGCGTGAATAAATGTAACATGTAAAAAGAATAAATGCTAAAACAGCGTTAACAAAAGGATAGACATTTTTTACTTAAAAGACATAAGAATATTTGAGTATATAGTCTTTTTTTTTAAAAAAAGCTGTACTTACAAGCAGCGTGTGTACGCTGTAACATCCAGACCAAAATGAATGTCCACAGAGTTATTAAGGGAGTGGTTGCAAGAAACACAGCAGCGCGTCAGCGATGGAGGTGGGGCATTGCAAAAAAAAAAAAACAGTTCTCTGGATGTTATGTCGGTTTATCATTGATTGATTAAAGCCAGGACAACAGTTTGTACTCATTAACAGCATATGTCTTTACAGACAAAAAACAATACACAGGGTCATTAGTTTGAAACATTAATAGCGTGACAAGAGGCATTTAACAGCTGCGCTTTAAATCAGAGAGCATTCACCGTTGAAATAGCCTATAATGGATCAAAGAATAAGGATTAATTCACAAGAGATACTAAAGAACTGTTATTATACACCCAAAAATTCCAGCTCTTTTGGTGGTTTGCAAAATCTGTATAATGAAGCAAAAAAACATAACTTAAAAAAAACAACAGTTGCTGATTTTTTAAGTGATCAAGATACTTACACGCTGCACCGACCGGTACGACATCATTTTAAAAGGAATAAAATGATTGTACCGCATATTGATGCACAATTTCAAGCGGACCTTGTATCCTTGGTAGACTATTCTAAATACAATAATGGAATTAAATATATTTTGACCGTGATAGATGTCCTCTCTAAGTATGCTTGGGCTGTTGGTTTACAAAATAAGACGGGATTGGCTGTTGCAAAGGCTTTTAAAACCATATTTCAAGATGGTCGTGTTCCATTGAAAATTCAGACCGACAAAGGGAGCGAAGTTTTAAATGCAACAGTCCAAAAACTTTTCAGACAGTTTAAAGTAAAACATTTTAGTGCAAATAACTGCGTCAAAGCGGCAATTATTGAACGCTTCAACAGAACTTTAAAATCAAAAATGTGGCGTTATTTTACACGTTTCAATACCTTTAGATATATAGACGTATTACAAGATCTTATAAAAAGTTATAATAATACGTACCACAGAACTATTTGTTGCAAACCTGTTGAGGTAACACATGAAAATTCACTAAAGATCTGGAAAAAAATTTATGGTGTATATTTAAAAACTACAAAATTAAAGCCGACCTTAAAAATAGGGGACCACGTCAGAATATCAAAACATAAAGGCGTCTTCAGCAAAGGCTATGAACAGAATTTCACCGATGAGATATTTATCGTGAATGGTATAAATACAAAGGGGGTGAAGCCTGTTTATCAACTAAAAGATTTGTATGACGAGCCGATAGAAGGATCATTTTACCCTGAGGAGCTTCAGAAAATAAAACAAGATTATAATCGCGTTTACAGAGTTGAGAAGCTTTTGAAAAGTAAAAACGTTAGAGGTAAATTATATTATTACGTAAAGTGGGTTGGATACCCCAAAAAATGTAATAGCTGTATAGAAAGTCAACAGTTAACCAATATTTAAGTTTCTTAAGAATGGAGGAATCAGCATTTTATGTGACATTACCGAGCAACGCATCTTTCAATACTTTTCCGGATAATGATATAGCCCGTTATACAACAAAACTGGTCAAGCCTATAACACTGAAAGGCGAATGGGAAGTTGCACTAACAGAGATACAGTATCCACATACCTGGAACACTTTTGAAAACTCAGATGGTAACATATTTGTATTTAAAAATTATTCAGTTGTCACCCAACTGTATGTGAAAGCCGGCTTTTATGGCAGTATGGAAGAACTGGTTAAAGCGATAAACAATACGATAGAAAAGGTGAGAATACCTATGGTTGATTTAAGATTAGACAAAATAGAAGATGTAAAAAAGATGGGCATTGATTTAAGATTAAAATACGATCCTTTAGACAGAATTGTATCCATCATTCAGCCCACACAATATTCACTTATTACAAGTGACAGATTAACAAAAATATTAGGTATGGATACCAATGATACCAAAGCATCCCCAAGAGGGAAGCAACCCTGCGACATAAACTCCGGTTTCTATACGATGTTTGTTTACACCGACATCATTGAACATCAGCGTGTGGGGGATAGTTTTGTACCCTTACTGAGAACAGTCGAGATAATGGGTAAAAATAATGAAATTGTCACACAACGTTACACAAAACCGGATTACATGCCTGTGTGTAAACACCATTTTGACACTCTGACTATTGAAATAAAGAACGATCAGAATAAAAACGTGTAATTTAAGTTCGGGAAGGTGATCGTCAAGTTACACTTTAGACCGCGCAAGACGTCTATGTATTAAAGGTTAAGATGGTCGCTATGAAGGCTTACGGAGATCCACTTGTATACAGTAATTATTATAGAGCACAGGCTGGGAATGGATTACCTGGTTTTCACGGTAGCCCCCACATGTATGGACGGGGTCTAGGAGGTGTCTTTCGGAATCTGTTTAGAATGGCGGTGCCTTTGTTTAGACGCGGTATAGAAATTGTTAAACCGCATGTAAAATCAGCAGCTCGTAATATAGCAAAGGATGTTGTAGGCCGTGTTTCAACAGCTGTCATGAATAAAATGAATACCGATGAACAGAAAGGCTCTGGTATAGTCTATATAAGTAATAAGCGTAATAAAAGGAAACGTGAAGTAGCGTACCCGCCAAGAACACCCAACCATTTAAACAAAAAGACCCGGCGCAACACAAAAAAGAGACAGGGGTTTACAAACCGTGCAACAGACGACATCTTCTAAGAAACATATAACAGAGTATTATGGCCTTCATACATAGCGGATCCATGGAGTGTGCCAAGTCAGAACTGGATATTTTCCAAATACAGCCGACACAGACCAGTATAGAAAAATGCTGATATGTTGAAGTACAACCACTAACAGCTATTACTGAGAACGCGCCACTAGAATTTTATATTTCAGGAAGCAGAGATTTTGATTTGAACAATACGCTACTGTACGTAACCTGTAAGATTGTAAAACAGGATAATACACCAGCGCCCGATGGGGCCCGCGTAAGCCTGATCAACTACCAACTTGATGTGACATTAGGCGATCGTCTCATTTCACAATCCAATAACCTATACGCGTACCGTGCGTACATTGAAGCGATTCTCAATTACAATTCTGACGCATTATCTACACAGTTCACAGCAGGCCTGTTTTATAAAGACACAGCCGGTCACCATCAGGACAGGGGCCTTGACGGTGACAATGCCGGTTTTACAAAAAGGTCCCATATGACAGTGAGAGGAAAAACTGTAGAACTGATTGGTAAACTACATGCTGATTTGTTTTTTCAAGAGAAACTGATGTTAAATGGTTTAGATCTAAAAATAAAACTTACCAGAAATAAGGATAATGTCTGTATAATGTCTGCTGAAGCAGATCCTTATAAAGTACAAATTCTGAGCGCATCTCTCTTTGTGAAAAGAGTCCAAATATCACCGGCGGTGCGAATAGGTCACGCACAGGGTCTATAACAGGGAATGCAAAATACGCTCTGGATAGAGTAGGTCTTAAAATTTACTCCGTGGCTGCAGGTAGCCGTGTATGCAACCAGGGAAACCTATTCTTGGGCCAGCTGCCAAAACTTGTTGTTATAGGCTTTGTAGACAATGATGCGTTTTCAGGAGCATACGACAAAAATCCGCTATGCTTCAAACACAACAATGTAAATTTTGCAGCATTGTATTTGGATGGTGAGCAGATACCAACAAAACCTTTTCAACCAGACTTTGAAAATGGAAATGCAATCAGAGCATACATGGCCCTTGTACAAATGGCTGGAAAACAAAGTTCTGATACAGGAGTACTCATAGATCGAGAAGAATTTGTGAGTGGTTATTCTCTGTTTGCTTTTGACCTGGAAGCTGATCAAGACTGCGGGTCTCATTTCTCACTGATTCGTAGCGGAAATCTCAGAGCTGAAATACGATTTTCAGGAGCAGAACTGTTAATATGCTTGTATACAGTGTATTTGATAATGTTATTGAGACGTGCTGTATGATTACCTGTGAATAAAGCCATGAATACATTGCAAATACTAAGTATTTTAAATAGGGATACATACGCCGGACCGATATTTAATGGCGTATATCCCTGTGATTTATTACCAAAGTACAAACTGTTAAAAAGACCCGTCGGGTTTATCATCAATACACATCCGCACAATCTACCTGGCGAACATTGGATAGCCGTCTTTATTGATGAAAAGGATACTGCTTATTTCTTTGACTGATGTATTTCATAAAGACATTTTAAAATTTCTAAAAAGAAATGTGAAACATATTCTATTTCAGAACAGACAATTACAAGATACCTTTTCAATTGTGTGTGGCGAATTCTGTATTTTTTTTATTCACTGTATGTCTAAGGGTATGACTTTTCATTCATTTCTTAGCCACTTTTCAAAAGATTTAAAACGAAATGGTTTGTTAGTTTCACATTTTGTAAGAAAATGTAAACATAAGTTGAATATTAGAAATATGTATAGTGACAATATACAGAAATGCATAGCTTGTAAAAATGTGTAAAAGTAGCTAATTTATTAGAAAGTACGACAAAGTTAACAACTGTGTATGTGTTACATTGAATAATATGTATACCGCTTTTATATTTTAAAAACATAGCTATACTGTGTATATTAATATTTTCAATAAAGCGTATTATTTTCTATATCATAACATGTTTCTTTATTTCATACATTTATAAAAATACATTATAAAATAGTTTATCATATCAGTGATAAAAGACTTTAAAGGTCATAAAGGTTACTGGTTGATTGAGAATATGCCCAGACATATCCAGTTTAAAGTGGGGGTCCACATCTGTGGGTTGTCTATCAGTGGTAAAAGACTTTAAAGGTCATTACGGTTACTGGGTGATTGAGAATATGCCCAGACATGTCCGGTTTATAGTAGGGGGGGCACATCTGTGGGTTGTCTATCAGTGATAAAAGACTTTAAAGGTCATAAAGGTTACTGGTTAATTGAGAATCTGCCCAGACATATCCAGTTTAAAGTGGGGGGCCACATCTGTGGGTTGTCTATCAGTGGTAAAAGACTTTAAAGGTCATTACGGTTACTGGGTGATTGAGAATATGCCCAGACATGTCCGGTTTATAGTAGGGGGGCACATCTGTGGGTTGTCTATCAGTGATAAAAGACTTTAAAGGTCATAAAGGTTACTGGTTAATTGAGAATCTGCCCAGACATATCCAGTTTAAAGTGGGGGTCCACATCTGTGGGGTGTCTATCAGTGATAAAAGACTTTAAAGGTCATAAAGGTTACTGGTTAATTGAGAATATTCCCCAGACATGTCCAGTTTAAAGTGGGGGTCCACATCTGTGGGGTGTCTATCAGTGGTAAAAGACTTTAAAGGTCATAAAGGTTACTGGTTGATTAAGAATCTGCCCAGGCATGTCCAGTTTAAAAATAAAAATAAAAAAAGGGGTGTTGATCAGGCCAATAAAAAGCGGTTGTGATTGCTTTACAAGACCACATCACATTTACAAAACATAGAATCGCCTCCAAAAAGCAACATTAAAGCCATGGAGAACGAGTCTAGTTATACTAAGGTAAGCCTCTTCTTTTATTGTTTTATATAAGTTATGTTGTTGCGTGTGTGTGTGTATGCTTGTATATCTTTCAGTTAATTTAATGTAATCTGTTTTGTATGTTTATATGATACAATAGCTTTTTTTCAATGAGTTTAACAATGTATGTGTTATTATAGTTAGAACAAATTGTTTATCACTATTTGTACTCAGAAATATATTTTTAAATGTTTAGAGTTTGTACGGTATATTTGTACGCAGAAATATAATTTTAAAAGCTTGCAATATGTGTACGGTGTATTTCTACTCTGAAATATATATTTTAAAAGCGAGCGATATGTGTACTGTGTTTTTGTAACCATAAATATATTTTTTAAAAAGCTAACTGATTGTGTATTTGTACGCATAAATATATTTTTTAAAAAGATAACTGTTTGTGTGTTTGTATTCATAAATATATTTAAAAACAAAAACGTAGGTTCGTTTAATGTGTATTTACATGTCTAGATGTTATTTTTAAAGATTTTATTTATCTTGTTTTAGAAAACAGCTATCCAGGAATATATTGATGAGTTTATGATGTAGCAACAACAAGATAACACAACTCAGCAGAGTATGTATTTTTTGTTTTTTGTGATAACAAACAACTAAATATGCGTAAAATTAAATAAATGATGTGCTAATATGATAATCATATATACATAGGTTATTACATGGATAGCGGCGATTTGGAGTTGTTGGATATAATAGAAAATGAAGCCTCCCGAGATAACAAGACTTCTGTACAGCCATTAACAGGTTAGTCTAAAATCTGCTAATTGTATCATTGTTTTGTATTGCTAAATGTAACTGTTTTGTATATTATTGTTTTCAAAAATATGTCTTTTATATTCTATTACATTTTCAGTTTTGGGTATTACGACTGACGTATCAGAAACTGTTCAAAACCAATCAGCCTGTAACACACAATCCGGCAAACCTACAGGCACGATAAAAGCTCAAGATGATGACAAGACCTGTAAAAAAGCATCTTCTAAAACTGGTAATATATTTATACACTGTATAAGAATGTCGTGTTTAACAGTTTATTTTAATATTTTGATAACAAATATCATTTATTTCACAGTACCGCAAAAGAACAAGAATATTAAACAGCGACGCACAGTTACAACAATAACATACAACGGTGAACAACCCTCCACGTCCGGTTATGCTGTTACGAGGACTTGTGCCCCCATGACAACATCGGTTCAAACACAGACGCCTCTTAGACCGGTCTCCAGAACTAAAGGTGAATACATATACATAATGTAGTCTTCAAATGTATAGGCCTTTTACACATTTAAGTTATTAATAAGTGTTCTACTTTCAACAGCTTCAAGATCTATAGCACAAGAGTTTGAGAATTTGGACCCTGTAGCGCCACATACAGGACCATCAAGAACAAAATGTGGTAACCCCTACAAGCAGATGCCAAATGCGTATGAAACATCGCATGTGTCAACGCTGATGACGCCAATAATAGACGCCTATGTGAGTAAAAAACCATTACACTTATCAGGCAAACCGCCAGATACACCACAAAAATATTACAGTGTCAAAAGAAAATGTGATGTACCTATTATAGACTCCAGAAAATGACGCATTGAACCCCTACAAAATATTACAAATGCTATTAACCAACATAGAGTTATCAACACTAAGCGACCAGGATATTTTGGTATCACAGATTCACTGCAAAATTCTGTTAAACGAACTTCAAGTGAAGTTAAGCTGGTGCACAACAGCGTACAGGTTCTGCTAAACAGGCAGGCTGAACTGGACGACAGGATAGACGAGACAAATGACAGATTAGACGCTATAGAAAGTTTAGACACGGCTAACAGATTAGACGCCTATGATTGTTTAGACACCGACAATCGCTTAATTGTTCTGGAGAATTTAGACACAGACAGAAGATTAGCAGAGACAGACCGGAGATTAGCGGAGACAGACCGGAGATTAGCGGAGACAGACCGGAGATTAGCGGAGACAGACCGGAGATTAGTGGTTTTTGAAAGTATGTACCAATCTTTTCTACAGAAACAGGGTAAAAACAAACAAAAAAAAATGACTAGGCATGGTTGGATGGGGTTTAGGGCATAGACGCCGTTCTGTAGTGTCACAACGAATCAGGGCTGTAAAAAAGGCTTACAAGAGACTGACACTAGTGATGCTGTATTACTTGAGCAGGCCAAAGAAATACACAAAACACTTTGTATATCTGACGGCTATATGGTTAGTTTCACTTAAATGTAACGATTAAAATACTCTACCACAACCTGGGGTCTTGGCGTTACTTTCTGATGCTGATGAGCCCTGTAAAGACAAAGTATTGTTTATACTGCACCATGATGATCATTATTACGGTATAAAGAATATGAAAGCCTTTATTGGTCAAGATTACTTTTGCCAGTATTGTCACTCTGTTTACCATCACAAGAATGACCACACTTGCAAATATTTCTGTAAAGCTTGTCACAGGAGGGATTGTGTGGAGGTTAAGATTGAAATAATCAGGTGTAGAAGTTGTAGTATATTTTGCCGTTCAAGTGATTGTTTGAAGACCCACTCTATGTTAGCACAGTCTGGTAAAATAGAGTGCGTTGCCAAACAATATTGTGAAAAGTGTTACAGATATGTTAAGAAAGACGATGACCATGACTGCAACCCGCCAAAATGTTCTATTTGCCATGCACACATTGACTATTTTGACAAACATCTTTGTTACATGAGCCCTTACAATCCACCAGAAATACCATCAAAATACATCATTTATGACTTTGAATGCATGCAGGAAACAGGCGTACACATACCTAATTATATTTACGCTATGTCCTTAGATGGTGAAAAGTCATGGGAATTTCAGGGTGTTAATTGTCTACAAAATTTTGTAGACTGTTTCATAAAAACTAAATTTGTAACTTACACATTCATATCCCACAATGCTGGTCGTTATGACTCTTATTTTGTGGTCCGACAATTGATTAAAGAGAAGTTAAAAATAAGTCTGTTGGCCCAGGGTGGTAAATTACTCTGTGTCACCGTCGACGATCTTGAGATCAGGTTTATAGACTCTCTAAATTTTCTTCCCATGAAACTCAGTAAATTGCCAAAAGCCATGGGTTTTGCCGGTGCTAAGGGCCATTTTCCACATTTTTTCAATACAGTTCAAAATTAGAACTATGTAGGACCGACTATAGATTTTTACGGCGTTGATTACATGATGCCTGACGAGAAAAATGAATTCATGAACTGGTATGAGGAGAATAAGTTTCAAATATTTGACTTTCAAACCGCACTTAAATCCTATTGCCAGCAAGATATTGAAATTTTGAGGGAGGCTTGTAAGCGCTTTAGTAACAATGTTAAAGAACTGACACTAAAAAAGAGACTTAAGCGTAATGCAGATGGTAATATGGTAGCGACTGTCGTGTTTATCGACCCCTTTCAGCTCACCA
This sequence comes from Discoglossus pictus, assembly GCA_027410445.1. Classification (NCBI taxonomy): domain Eukaryota; kingdom Metazoa; phylum Chordata; class Amphibia; order Anura; family Alytidae; genus Discoglossus; species Discoglossus pictus. Next base: position 8,549 of record JAPZIH010000135.1, on the reverse strand, counting down.
CATTAGCCTCGGTGTGTATGGCTATGTTCAGATAGAACTTCTTACCAAAAAACACTATAGCCATTGTACCTTGTGATAGTTATCACAAAACACAAAGACGTTACTCTACACCCGCCATACAATGGTTGATGTACGTAGCACACAAAGAGGACATAAACATACAACACGCTTTGAGAGGTGGTGAAAAGAAAGTCGGTGACTACTATCTGGACGGTTATGCACTGGTAAATGGTGTACATACGGCTTTTGAATTTCAGGGGTGTTTTTACCACGGTTGCCCTATTTGTTACAATGAGCATGATTCAAACAATGTCACAAAATCAACATATGGCCAATTGTATTACAAGTCTACAATCAAAAAGACATACCCTGTAGGACATCCAAAAATCGTTTATGAAAACTTCAGGGATATAACGGGCTACTTTGGCATTGCCAAAGTAAAGGTTTATCCACCAAGAGCTATGTTCTTCCCTGTACTTCCTTTAAAATTAAACGGTAAACTCATGTTTACACTGTGTCTCAAATGTGCCACAACCAATCAGGAGACACAGTGCTACCATAGTGATGAAGAGCGTGCTCTGACAGGTACATGGTGCACTATGGAAATTCAGTTAGCCGTTGAAAAGGGTTATAAGGTTTCTAAAATTTATGAAGTTTGGCATTTTGACAAATACACTTCAAATTTGTTTGAACCCTACATAAAACTACACCTTAGGGGTAAACAGGAGGCTCCAGGTTATTCCAGTTGGTGTACAGATGATGAAAAAAAACAACAGTATATACATGATTACGCTGAAAAAGAAGGCGTGCAGTTACGACCCAATCAAATAGAAATTAACCCTGCAAAAAGGCAAATTTCAAAACTATTTCTAAATTCTTTGTGGGGCAAATTCGGCCAAAGGTGTAATTTACCAAACACAGCCATTGTTACTGATCCTGATGAGTTGTTCAAGTATGCTTTTTTACCGTACTATGAAGTGTCTGCTTTAGACTTCATAGATGATGAAACAGCGATGCTTAGTTGGAAGTACGCTAAAGAGCGCTATACTGTGAACAAGAATGTCAACATTTTTATAGCCTGTTTTACTACGGCTTACGCCAGACTTGAATTGTACAGACTTATGGACGTACTGAAAGAGCGCTGTCTCTATCATGATACTGATTCTGTAATCTTTGTCAGCAGAGCTGGTGACAACAATCCGCCTCTTGGTGATTATCTAGGGGAGCTGACTAGCGAGCTACCCGAGGAGACACATATTACAGAATTTGTTTCTGCAGGCCCCAAGACTTATGGGTACAAACGGTAAAACAAGCTTAAAAGTAAAAGGTATAACCCTGAACGCTGCTAACACCCAGCTCATTAACTTTGAAAGTTTAAAGGACATGGTTTTGGATTACCCGTTGTAACGGAACCCATCACTGTTTTACCCTGTTTATGGTTATTTAATTCTTGGTTAAAATATGATCCTAGTAATGGTTTATGCTCTGCAGAATATTAGCCCCAGGCTAGTGCAGACCTTGGCAGGAGAGATAATCCTGTTACAGATAAGGACGTTTATTCATTCTCAAACATAAGAACAAAGACGGCTGATTTAATCATTGTCTGATTATATCAAGGAGCCTCATGGAGGGGTGACCACACCTATTGTTCTTTTTATGTGTATTGTGTGTCCAAATATGGGCATGTGTATTGCCTGTGGGAAGAGATGTGTATAAATATTTCTGCACAACAAAGTAAAGTCAGTTCTGCTCCTGAAACTGTGTGTCGTCCAGTTATTGGGATTGCGGTTGGGATATTGTTATTATTTTACCTGTTGGAAACCTTGCCTGTGGATTTACCATTTACTTGTTCCTGAGCCTCACTGGGATTATAAGCGGAGATAACCTGGGGAATATTGCCTCTCCGCTACACCCGTTAAACCCTAATATAGAAACACAAAAAAAGGTTGTCGTAGAACAACCGGGTATTGTGAGGAATAAGAAGTTGCGGCAGATAGAGACGCGTCCTTTGAGAAAGACCCAGAAGTGTGTATACACAAAACGGCTGTTAGCAGACGATTTTACGACGTTACCATTTGGTTATTGATCAGGACGTACCATGGACACACGACTACAGCATCCTTTCTCCTGTGTATTAGCAGGACCATCCAGCTCAGGAAAAAGCTATTTTGTTAAGCAATTATTACTACACTCTGATACACACTTGTCACATAAGCCTGATAATGTTGTATGGTTTTATGCTTGCTGGCAAAAAATGTATGATGAATTGACAAACTTTTTTCCACACATCAGATTTATAGAAGGATTGCCAGATACTTTTGTGGATGATGAACTGTTTCCAACTGATAAAATTAATCTGGCGGTTATTGATGACTTGATGGAAGCCGCGAGCCAGAATTCTGAAATTGAAAAAGCATTTACCAAATATGTGCATCACAGGAACCTGAGCATCATGTACCTTGTACAGAATGTGTTTTGCCAGGGTAAAAAGAGTCGAACAATTAATTTAAATACTAAATATATGGTACTTTTCAAAAATCCTAGAGATAAATTACAAATCAGCACTTTCGCAAGACAGATGTACCCTGGTAAATCACAATTCTTTCTAGAAGTTTTTGAAGATGCTACACGGCACCCTTATGGTTATTTATTAGTAGATTTAAGATCTACAACACCCGATGAGTATCGTCTAAGAACAGGGATTTTTCCCCCCGACATGCCTGCTGTATACATCTTTAAAAAGACATATTCTAAAAAGCGTACACTTTAACTTACATCTCATTCTCTTTCACGCCGGTCATCAGTAAACATGTCTGACCGTCTGAAGCGCAATTGGGACCTTTTAAAAGCATTAAAGAATGCAAAACCAGGTCATATGTGATATAGCCCTGAATGTTCTTAAGGGCAGATTACCTTTAACACCGCGGCAGAAAGGAGTGTTTAAAAAGTGGCGCCGTCTTATTAAAACACTAAGTAATAAAAAATACTCCATTGGTAAAAAGAAGGCCCTGGTGAAGCAATCGGGAGGATTTATAGGGTCTCTTCTAGGCTTCGCTATACCTTTACTGACAGGTCTATTGACCAATCGCTAATGGAGTATGCAGAGAAAATGTACCTGGTTCCAAAACAAGATTTAGACCGTTTAAGACCCACACAGACGCCTGATACTGACATACGCACGGCTGTAACAAATAGACTGGATGTAGAAATTGCTGAGATACTGCAGAATCCAAATTTGCCAGAGGATGTAAAGATAAAGAAATACTCATCTGTGCTGCAAAAATATTTGGTGTATGTGAAACAGAATACTGGTGAAAATATCTCTCTAAAGCTTTTAACACCTCAGGTTGGTTCATTTAATACAGAAAGTCCACAGGAGAAGGATTCTTCTGAAAAAGGTGATGGTATAATTCGTGAGGTTCTTGGTAATGTAAATGACCGCTTTAAGAAAAACGCTGAACTTCTTTTAACTAAAATGTTACACTCCAAGAACATAACATCTTGGAACATGAAAGGCGAGTTTATTTACAAAGACCAGTTGGTGCCCGGTTCTAACATACTAGATTTAGTACGTGGCGTAACACAAAGCCATAAGGTCACAGTGCATAAAACACCACCGGGCTGGGGCGATTTTTTAAAGGCTATGGCCGAATTAAACATACCATCAACAGTTGTTGGAAATTCTATAAACCGTGAAATGTATGAACGCTTAAAAATACAACTTAGTGGATTTGGCACCCTATCCCCAGGTTTATCACAACAACGTAAAGAGTTCAGTTTGCGTACAAACCCGTACGCCCGGCAATCATCGCCTTACGGATCACTGTTACCTCGGAAAAAAACACAGACACTTTTTCAACCGGCTCAGTGGCTGAGTTTATAAATGTTTTGTATATATTTTTTATTATCTTTTGTATATGTGTATATATATATATATTTTTTTTTTATTATCTTTTGTATATGTGTATATATATATATATTTTTTTTTTATTATCTTTTGTATATGTGTATATATATATATATATATATATATATATATATATATTTTTTTTTTTTGTACCTGTGCTGTTAAAAATGTTGTAACGTGTAATCTCATCATTATACCTTTTTTTTTGCTTTTAAATAAAAAATGTTATTAATCGCACCTAATGTGTTTATCGTCTGTTTTCTATAACCGGTCTACAGTACATAATGTAGATCGTGTTTTTAATCTATTAATGAGTTCACAATGCATAATGTGAAACCTTTATTAAGCATTTCTATATTAAACATTTCTAGAGTTAGGCTACAGTAAATAATGTAGCCTATTATTTATATTTTATTAAACATTTCTATAAATGATTTCAACCCTATAAATATGGGGGTTCAGGACTATGGGGGGTGCTTTGGGTGGGGGTGAGTGAATGCGCAGTAGGCGGAGTCACAATATGACGCAAGAGGCGTGGTTAGGGAGGAGGGGCGGGGCATGATGACGAAAGGGGCGGGGCCACCTGTCAAAATTAATTGCTGACAAACAATACAGCTGTATACTACTCCCAGTATGGTGTCACAGCTCCAGACCGCTCTCTCTCCCCCTCCCTGTCTCCCCCTCTCTCTCTTCCCCTCTCCCTACCAATATAATGTCACAGCTCCAGACCCCCCACTCTCTCCCACTTCCCCTCCTTCTCTCTTCCCCTCCCTCCTTCTCCCTCCCCCTTCCTCTCTCGCCCGGTTCCTCACTCTCTCTCTCTCCCCCTCTCTCTCTCAGTATGATGTCACAGCTCCAGACCCCCCTCCCTTCCTCTCTCGCACCCTCCCCCCTTCTCCCCCGGTTCCTCCCTCTCTCTCCCAGTATGGTGTCACTGCTCCAGACCCCTCTCCCTCTCTCCCCCTCCCATTATGGTGTCATAGCTCCAGACCGCTCTCTCTCCCCCTACCAGTATGGTGTCATAGCTCCAGACCGCTCTCTCTCCCCCTACCAGTATGGTGTCATAGCTCCAGACCGCTCTCTCTCCCCCCTCCCAGTATGGTGTCATAGCTCCAGACCGCTCTCTCTCCCCCTCCCAGTATGGTGTCATAGCTCCAGACCGCTCTCTCTCCCCCTACCAGTATGGTGTCATAGCTCCAGACCGCTCTCTCTCCCCCTACCAGTATGGTGTCATAGCTCCAGACCGCTCTCTCTCCCCCTACCAGTATGGTGTCATAGCTCCAGACCGCTCTCTCTCCCCCTCCCAGTATGGTGTCATAGCTCCAGAACGCTCTCTCTCCCCCTACCAGTATGGTGTCATAGCTCCAGACCGCTCTCTCTCCCCCTACCAGTATGGTGTCATAGCTCCAGACCGCTCTCTCTCCCCCTACCAGTATGGTGTCATAGCTCCAGACCGCTCTCTCTCCCCCTACCAGTATGGTGTCACAGCTCCAGACCGCTCTCTCTCCCCCTCCCAGTATGGTGTCATAGCTCCAGACCGCTCTCTCTCCTCTCCCCCTCCCAGTATGGTGTCATAGCTCTAGACCGCTCTCTCTCCCCCTACCAGTATGGTGTCACAGCTCCAGACCGCTCTCTCTCCCCCTACCAGTATGGTGTCACAGCTCCAGACCGCTCTCTCTCCCCCCTCCCAGTATGGTGTCATAGCTCCAGACCGCTCTCTCTCCCCCTACCAGTATGGTGTCATAGCTCCAGACCGCTCTCTCTCCCCCTCCCAGTATGGTGTCATAGCTCCAGACCGCTCTCTCTCCCCCTACCAGTATGGTGTCACAGCTCCAGACCGCTCTCTCTCCCCCTACCAGTATGGTGTCATAGCTCCAGACCGCTCTCTCTCCTCCCCCTACCAGTATGGTGTCACAGCTCCAGACCGCTCTCTCTCCCCCTCCCAGTATGGTGTCATAGCTCCAGACCGCTCTCTCTCCCCCTACCAGTATGGTGTCATAGCTCCAGACCGCTCTCTCTCCCCCTCCCAGTATGGTGTCATAGCTCCAGACCGCTCTCTCTCCCCCTCCCAGTATGGTGTCATAGCTCCAGACCGCTCTCTCTCTCCCCCTACCAGTATGGTGTCACAGCTCCAGACCGCTCTCTCTCCCCCTACCAGTATGGTGTCACAGCTCCAGACCGCTCTCTCTCCCCCTACCAGTATGGTGTCACAGCTCCAGACCGCTCTCTCTCCCCCTCCCAGTATGGTGTCATAGCTCCAGACCGCTCTCTCTCCCCCTCCCAGTATGGTGTCATAGCTCCAGACCGCTCTCTCTCCCCCTACCAGTATGGTGTCATAGCTCCAGACCGCTCTCTCTCCCCCTACCAGTATGGTGTCATAGCTCCAGAACGCTCTCTCTCCCCCTACCAGTATGGTGTCATAGCTCCAGACCGCTCTCTCTCCCCCTACCAGTATGGTGTCATAGCTCCAGACCGCTCTCTCTCCCATTATGGTGTCATAGCTCCAGACCGCTCTCTCTCCCCCTACCAGTATGGTGTCATAGCTCCAGACCGCTCTCTCTCCCCCTCCCAGTATGGTGTCATAGCTCCAGACCGCTCTCTCTCCCCCTCCCAGTATGGTGTCAAAGCTCCAGACCGCTCTCTCTCCCCCCTCCCAGTATGGTGTCATAGCTCCAGACCGCTCTCTCTCCCCCTACCAGTATGGTGTCATAGCTCCAGACCGCTCTCTCTCCCCCTACCAGTATGGTGTCATAGCTCCAGACCGCTCTCTCTCCCCCTCCCAGTATGGTGTCATAGCTCCAGAACGCTCTCTTCTCCCCCTACCAGTATGGTGTCATAGCTCCAGACCGCTCTCTCTCCCCCTACCAGTATGGTGTCATAGCTCCAGACCGCTCTCTCTCTCCCCCTACCAGTATGGTGTCATAGCTCCAGACCGCTCTCTCTCCCCCTACCAGTATGGTGTCACAGCTCCACACCGCTCTCTCTCCCCCTCCAGTATGGTGTCATAGCTCCAGACCGCTCTCTCTCTCCCCCTACCAGTATGGTGTCATAGCTCCAGACCGCTCTCTCTCCTCCCCCTCCCAGTATGGTGTCATAGCTCCAGACCGCTCTCTCTCTCCCCCTACCAGTATGGTGTCACAGCTCCAGACCGCTCTCTCTCTCCCCCTACCAGTATGGTGTCATAGCTCCAGACCCGCTCTCTCTCCCCCTACCAGTATGGTGTCACAGCTCCAGACCGCTCTCTCTCCGCCCCTCCCAGTATGGTGTCATAGCTCCAGACCGCTCTCTCTCCCCCTACCAGTATGGTGTCATAGCTCCAGACCGCTCTCTCCTCTCCCCCTCCCAGTATGGTGTCATAGCTCCAGAACCGCTCTCTCCTCTCCCCCTCCCAGTATGGTGTCATAGCTCCAGGACCGCTCTCTCTCCCCCTACCAGTATGGTGTCACAGCTCCAGACCGCTCTCTCTCCCCCCTACCAGTATGGTGTCACAGCTCCAGACCGCTCTCTCTCTCTCCCCGTATGGTGTCATAGCTTTAGACCCCTCTCTCTCCCCTCCCAGTATGGTGTCACAGCTCCAGACCGCTCTCTATCCCCTCCCAGTATGGTGTCATAGCTCCAGACCGCTCTCTCTCCCCCTCCCAGTATGGTGTCATAGCTCCAAACGCTCTCTCTCCGCTCTCTCTTCCTACCAGTATGGTGTCATAGCTCCAGACCGCTCTCTCTCCCCCTACCAGTATGGTGTCATAGCTCCAGACCGCTCTCTCTCCCCTACCAGTATGGTGTCATAGCTCCAGACCGCTCTCTCTCCCCCCTCCCAGTATGGTGTCATAGCTCCAGACCGCTCTCTCTCCCCCTACCAGTATGGTGTCACAGCTCCAGACCGCTCTCTCTCCCCTCCCAGTATGGTGTCACAGCTCCAGACCGCTCTCTCTCCCCCACCAGTATGGTGTCACAGCTCCAGACCGCTCTCTCTCCCCTACCAGTATGGTGTCATAGCTCCAGACCGCTCTCTCTCCCCCTACCAGTATGGTGTCATAGCTCCAGACCGCTCTCTCTCTCCCCTACCAGTATGGTGTCATAGCTCCAGACCGCTCTCTCTCCCCCTACCAGTATGGTGTCATAGCTCCAGACCGCTCTCTCTCTCTCCCCTACCAGTATGGTGTCATAGCTCCAGACCGCTCTCTCTCTCTCCCCCTACCAGTATGGTGTCATAGCTCCAGACCGCTCTCTCTCCCCCTCCCAGTATGGTGTCATAGCTCCAGACCGCTCTCTCTCCCCCTACCAGTATGGTGTCATAGCTCCAGACCGCTCTCTCATCCCCCTACCAGTATGGTGTCATAGCTCCAGACCGCTCTCTCGTCCCCCTCCCAGTATGGTGTCATAGCTCCAGACCGCTCTCTCTCATCTCCCCCTACCAGTATGGTGTCATAGCTCCAGACCCGCTCTCTCTCCCCCTACCAGTATGGTGTCATAGCTCCAGACCGCTCTCTCTCGGCCCCTACCAGTATGGTGTCATAGCTCCAGACCGCTCTCTCTCCCCCTACCAGTATGGTGTCATAGCTCCAGACCGCTCTCTCTCTCCCCCTACCAGTATGGTGTCATAGCTCCAGACCGCTCTCTCTCCCCTACCAGTATGGTGTCA
>JAPZIH010000134.1:0-40350 GCA_027410445.1 Discoglossus pictus | reverse complement strand
TCTCTCTCCCCCCCTCTCTCTCCCCCCTCTCTCTCCCCCCCCTCTCTCCCCCCTCTCTCTGCCTCCCCCCTCTCTGCCTCCCCCTTCTCTGCCTCCCTCTCTCTCCCCTTCCCTCTCTGCCTCCCTCCCTTTCTGCCTCCCTCCCTCTCCCCTTCCCTCTCTGCTTCCCTCTCTGCCTCCCTCTCTATCCCCTTCCCTCTCTGCTTCCCTCTCTCCCCCTTCCCTCTCTGCCTCCCTCTCTCCCCCCTTCCCTCTCTGCCTCCCTCTCTCTCCCCTTCCCTCTCTTTCTCCCCCTCTCGGCCTCCCCCTCTCTGCCTCCCTCGCTCTCCCCCCTCTCTGCCTCCCTCTCTCCCCCCCCTCTCTGCCTCCCTCTCTCTCCCCCTTTCTGCCTCCCTCTCTCTCCTCCCTCTCTGCCTCCCCCTTCTCTGCCTCCCTCCCTTTCTGCCTCCCTCCCTCTCCCCTTCCCTCTCTGCCTCCCTCCCTTTCTGCCTCCCTCCCTCTCCCCTTCCCTCTCTGCCTCCCTCCCTCTCTCTCTCTCCCCCTTCCCTCTCTGCCTCCCTCTCTCCCCCTTCCCTCTCTGCCTCCCTCTCTCCCCCCTTCCCTCTCTGCCTAATTCTCTCCCCCCTTCCCTCTCTGCCTCCCTCTCTCCCCCCTTCCCTCTCTGCCTCCCTCTCTCCCCCCTTCCCTCTCTTCCTCCCTCTCTCCCCCCTTCCCTCTCTGCCTCCCCCTCTCTGCCTCCCTCTCTCTACCCCCTCTCTGCCTCCCTTGCTCCCCCCCCTCTCTCCCCCCTCTCTGCCTCACTCTCTCTCCCCCTCTCTGCCTCCCTCTCTCCCCCTTCCCTTTCTACCTCCCTCTCTCCCCCTTCCCTCTCTGCCTCCTTCTCTCCCCCCTTCCCTCTCTGCCTCCCTCTCTTCCCCATTCCCTCTCTGCCTCCCTCTCTCCCCCCTTCCCTCTCTGAGAGGGGGGAGAGAGAGAGGGGGAGAGAGAGGGGGGAGAGAGGGACGCAAAGAGGGAAGGGGGGAGAGAGGGAGGCAGAGAGGGAAGGGGGGAGAGAGGGAGGCAGAGAGGGAAGGGGGGAGAGAGGGAGGCAGAGAGGGAAGGGGAGAGGGAGGGAGGCAGAGAGGGAAGGGGAGAGGGAGGGAGGCAGAAAGGGAGAAAGGCAGAGAGGGAAGGGGAGAGGGAGGGAGGCAGAAAGGGAGGGAGGCAGAGAGGGAAGGGGAGAGAGAGGGAGGAAGAGAGGGAGGCATAGAAGGGGGAGGCATAGAAGGGGGAGGCAGAGAAGGGGGAGGCAGAGAGGGGGAAAGAGAGGGAGGAGAGAGAGGGAGGCAGAGAGGGGGGAGAGAGAGGGAGGCAGAGATGGGGGAGAGAGAGGGAGGCAGAGAGGGGGGAGAGAGAGGGAGGCAGAGAAGGGGGAGAGAGAGGGAGGCAGAGAGGGGGGAGAGAGAGGGAGGAGAGAGAGGGAGGAGAGAGAGGGGGGAGAGAGAGGGAGGAGAGAGAGGGAGGAGAGAGAGGGGGGAGAGAGAGGGAGGCAGAGAGGGAGGCAGAGAGGGGGAGAGAGAGGGAGGCAGCGAGGGGGAGGCAGAGAGGGGGAAGCAGAGAGGGGGAGGCAGAGAGAGAGAGGAAAAGAGGGGGAGGCAGAGGAGGGGAGGCAGAAGAGAGGAGGCAGAGGAGGGGAGGCAGAGAGGGGGAAGAGGGAGTCAGAGAGGGGGGAGAGAGCGAGTCAGAGAGGGGGGGAGAGAGCGAGTCAGAGAGGGGGGAGAGAGGGGGGGAGAGGGAGGCAGAGAGGGGGGGAGAGAGGGAGGCAGAGAGTGGGAGAGAGAGTGAAAGGGAGAGAGCATACAGAAAGAGACAGAGGGCACAGAGAGAGCGAGTACACACACAGAGAGGGCGCACTGAGAGATAGAGGGTGCACTGAGAGAGAGTGCACTAGCATTTTATGGCAGACCCGTAAATAGGAAAAATCTATCCCAGCAGTGCTGTGCATTTTCTACTCTAGAGCTCACTCTCACTGCTCTATCCCAGCAGTGCTCTGCATTTTCTAATCCAGAGCTCACTCTCACTGCTCTATCCCAGCAGTGCTGCACATTTTCTAATCTAGAGCTCACTCTCACTGCTCTATCCCAGCAGTGCTGCACATTTTCTAATCTAGAGCTCACTCTCACTGCTGTACCCAGCAGTGCTATGTATTTTGTACTCCACAACTCATTCTCATTGCTGTATCCCAGCAGTGCTGTGCATTTTCTAGTCCATAGCTCACCCTCACAGCTCTATCCCAGCAGTGCTGTGCATTTTATAATCCAGAGCTCACTCTCGCTGATCTACCCCCCTCTAAACCCTTACAATCTAGATTTAAAGATACTGCATTGCAAATACGAAATTCCCTGTATTTCTCATTTCCAAAGTTCTACAGTTTGTTCGGTCTCAAGTCAGATCATCATCACACTTGCTCACCTTCAGCCACATTCACTATCATTAATTAATTCACCATTAAAGTGTCGCCAATCACTACTCCAAGCTAACTCACTTCTTAAAAAGACAGTACACAATTATAATCCTTTGCTCCATTCATACCACGTTACCATTCCACTGTCACTAATTCAGCATTAACTGCCATTTTAGGCACTCCAATTAGTGTGCACTTCAGTTGCGCGCCCAAAAACATGGCGCCACCAGCAGCGCACCAACAACAGCGCACAGTTGTAAAAGCCACGACAAATGCGCACCGACGAGAGGAATAGGGTCCCTGTCTCTCTCTGATATTGCTAATGTTCAGTGTCTGTCATGTCCCCCTGTGTATATCTCTCACCTGTCTCACCCTGGTATCTCTCTCCTTTGTCTATTTTAACCTGTCTCTCCTGTCCCCCTGTGTGTTTCTCTCTCCCCTGTGTCCCTTGTGTGTGTATCTCTCTCACCTGTGTCCCCTGTCCCCCTGTGTGTGTTTCTCACCTGTATCCCGTTCCCATGTGTGTGTGCGTGTCTCTAACCCTAAGATCCTCTGACCCTAAAATCTCTAACCCTAAGACCCCCTAACCCTAAAACCTCTAACCCTAACCCTAACACACCCTAAACCAGCCCTAAAACCTATAACCCAAATACCGCCTTACCTGCAGTCCGGCGTGCAATTTTTAGCTTGCGCTATTGTCGGGCACCCATAAGCCGCTTCGCGCATGTGTCAGCCCTCTGTTGACAATGCGATATTGGTGCGCGCTGTTTCTTCGGGACACCAACATCTTAACCTCCTTATTCTTACTCTCTAGATTTAAAGAAAGAGCACCCTTTCTCCAAATCCCCTTGTATCTTGCATTTCCAAGGTTTTACGCTTTTTCAGTCTCTGTCCTCGAGCTGGATCATCACTACACTCATCCACTTTCAGCCATATTCACTCATTACCTAATTCACTGTCAATGTCCCTTCACTTCCATATTCACTCCCTTACAGTGCCTTGCAAAAGTATTCACCCCCTTGGCATTTTTCGTGTTTTGTTGCCTCACAACCTGGAATTAACATGGATTGTTTGAGGATTTGCATCATTTAATTTACAGAACATGCCCACAACTTTTAAGATGTTTTTTTTTATTATTTTTTTATTGTGAAGCACACAACAAATAGGACAAAATAACAGAAAAAGTCAATGTGCATAACTATTCACCCCCCTAATGTCAATACTTTGTAGAGCCACCTTTTGCGGCAATCACAGCTCCAAGTCACTTTGGATAAGTCTCTATGAGCTTGCCACATCTTACCACTGGGATTTTTGCCCATTCCTCCTTGCAAAACTGCTCCAGCTCCTTCAAGTTGGATGGTTTGCGCCTGTGAACAGCAATCTTTATGTCTGACCAAAGATTTTCTATTGGAGTGAGGTCCGGGCTTTGACTAGTCCATTCCAACACATTTACATGTTTCCCCTTAAAGCACTCAAGTGTTGCTTTAGCAGTGTGTTTGGGATCATTGTCCTGCTGGAAGGTGAAACTCCATCCTAGGCTCAACTCACTCACAGAGCTGTACAGGTTTTTCTCAGGAATATCCCTGTATTTAGCACCATCCATCTTTTCCTCAACTCCTACCAGTTTCCCAGTCCTGGCTGCTGAAAAACATCCCCACATCCTGATGCTGCCACCACCATGTTTCACTGTGGGGATGGTGTTCTTTGGTTGATGTGATGTGTTTGGTTTGCGCCAGACATAGTGTAGTCTCATCAGACCAGAGCACCTTCCTCAATACATTTTGGGAGTCTCCCACATGCCTTTTTCGCAAAGTCAAAATGTGCCATTGTGTTTTTTGCTGAAAGTAATGGCTTTCTTCTTGCCGCTCTGCCACAAAACCCAACTCTATGGAGCGTACGGCTTATTGTCGTCCTATGTACAGATACTCCAGTCTCTGCTGTGAAACTCTGCAGCTCCTCCAGTGTTACCTTAGGTCTCTGTGTTGCCTCTCTGATTAATGGCTTTCTTGCCCGTTCCGTGAGTTTTGGTGTACTGACGTCTCTTGGCAGGTTTGCTGTTGTGCCATGTTCTTTCCATTTGGTTATAATAGATTTGATGGTGATCCTGGGGATTTGGATATTTTTTTATAACCTAACCCTGACTTGTACTTCTCAACAACATTGTCCCTTACTTGTTTGGAGAGTTCCTCTTGCTTAGGTGTTGCAGCCTCTGTGGATTTATAAAAAAAGGTGTGTATATGTAATGATAGATCATGTGACACTTAGATTGCACACAGGTGGACATCATTTCACTAATTATGTGACTTCCGAAGGTAATTGGTTGCACCAGAGCTTTTTATGGGCTTCATAACAAAGGGGGTGAATACATACGCACATGCCAATTTTCTGTTTTCTATTTCTAAAAAATTGTTTTATGTATATATTTTTCTCATTTCACTTCACCAACTTAGACTATTGTGTTCTGATCCATCACATAAAATTCAGATTAATAAAACATTTAACTTAAGCCTGTAATGTAACAAAATAGGTAAAAAGTCAAGGGGGTTGAATACTTTTGCATGGCACTGTATTTCTTTACTACCATAAGGATCTCACCGTCCTATTAACTTTTACTATTCATCTGCATACCATATATCAACATTCCATAATGGCAATTTTCTCATCCTTGCTCGAAGCTCATTATTTAACCTTCCTGCACATTTTTAGCCCTTCCTGTGAATTATTTGCTCTATAAGTCATTTTTATTGTCATGCCTATCCAAACTCAAATCAAGTCGCGGATCTCAGAACTCATAGATCCAAGTCGCTAAGCAATCATTGGGCATACTACTTCTTCATGACAAACTCTGACCCGTTCTTTTTATTTTAGACCAATATAATAATTAATCATCTCCTCCAATTACATAGGGGACAACAAAACCATTTCCCAAAAAGAAGCGCCAGTGAAACCAAAACACTCCTTCTGGGGAACCCTTCTGGTGAACCCCAAACATTCCACTGCGGAGAACCTTCCTTCCTAGGCAACTTCATCTCTTGGCAGTCCACCACCAGTGACCAAGCATCTCATTATCCACTGCTGCCAATACCAAATTGGCCTATGAGTTCCCGAAACAAAGCAAGTTCACATTCTCACCTTTGCAACCAGGTATCTCACTAGTCAAGACTTCACTCTTGTTAACAATCACTGCACCCATTAATTTTTTTTTTTCCATAAAGTTTTTTATTAAGAATAATCAAGAAAAACTTGTACAAAAATAAGCACATTCTATAAAACATAATTTCACATGTCAAGAAAGGATAATTACTATCCTAAGCAACTGCTTCTCTTTGTTGAATTATTCCTTAATATAATTTTAATGTTTTCAGTGCATAAATTGGTTTAAATAAACAATCGTGTTACAATCAATATGTTCTACGAACATATGTGAAAAGAGAAAGAGGAAGAAGTGAAGAAAAGGAGAGAAAAATAAACAAATAACCAAAGAAATGAAGAAGTTAAAGGAAAAGAGCAAATAGTAGATAATTGCTTCCCATCCGCTCTTCTACTTCAAAAGGTCAGGATTTGACTATACCGTGGCCTTTTCAGTTCCTGTGCTACCCAATCTTAGTTTTACTGTCGTTACCTTTCGTCCGAAGAAGCCTCCAGTGTCCTCTCCCGCTCCGCCTGTTCCAGTCCGCCCCCTGCTCCACTCCTCTTCCAATTGTAAAGAGCCTCCCTAGCAAAAATTCAACTCGTCCCCCCACTACCTATGAAATGCAGTCGGGGGAGGAGATCCAGGGTCCCCAAATTTCCAGAAATTTTTGATGTGTGTCCAATAGTGTATGAGTCATTCTCTCATGTATAAATAGGAAGTTTATTTTGTTTTTGATTTCCTGGAAGTTAATGGAATTGTCCTTCCACCTTCTAGCTATGATGTTTTTTACTGCCAGATAAATCAATTGTGTCAATGTATTGCCTACCCCTCCCAGTTCCTTATAATTCCTGCCTAAGAGACATGTCGCTATGGAAGGTTTAAGTGGGATACTAAATAATCTGGAAAGTAGATCAGCCGCTCTAGCCCAGGTTTCAGAGACTAAAGGACATTTCCACCACGCGTGAATGAAGTCCCCTCGTTCCTGACATCCCCTAAAACATTTATCCGAATTTGTAGGCACAATTCTATTTAGTCTAGCGGGGGTCATATATGCCCTATGTAGGATTTTCAGCGAGGTTTCCAACAAGCTAAAATTAAGGGACCCTTTAGAAAGGCTAGAGAAAGCTTTAGACCAGGAGGGCTCATCCCAGGTCTGTTCCAAGTCCAGCTCCCACTTCAGCATAAAGGAAGGCTTTGGTGAATCCAAGGGGGGAGCATTAATTATGTTATATATTGCTCCCAGTGTACCCTTAGTAAGGGCTGAGTGTTTGCAAATTGTGGTGAGCCAGGAGTCTTTAGGCGGGCCAAATTCCCTGAGAACTTCTTCTACCCAGTGCCTGATTTTAATATAGTTAAATATTTCCGTATCAGGAAACTCCCTCCCTCTGCAAACTGTTCCTAGAGAAATAATCTTCCCCCCTTCCAGCCATGAGCCTAATTTATCTAATTTTTGCAGAATCCAAAATTGTTTAGAGTTAG
This sequence comes from Discoglossus pictus, assembly GCA_027410445.1. NCBI lineage: Eukaryota > Metazoa > Chordata > Amphibia > Anura > Alytidae > Discoglossus > Discoglossus pictus. The sequence continues at coordinate 33,295 of JAPZIH010000134.1, read as the reverse complement.
AAGAGAGGGTAGCCGAGAGGGTGGGGGAAGTGAAAATCGAGGTAAGAGGAGTTACCGGGTATGCTAGATTGTGGGTTTTCTTGGCCCAGTTCCAGATTTTTAAAGTAAATTTAGTTATTGGATTACTTATGTAAGACCTAAGAGTATTCGAATTTGGTGCCCATAGGATAGTACCCCACGTGAGGGGGGGCATTTGTGCCTCCTCTATGAAAACCCAATTAGGCTGGAGGGAAGTGGAATGTGCCAGAGGAATAAAAGCCAGTTGTGCCGCTCTGAAATAGCTAGAAAAATTCGGGCATGAGAGACCTCCCTTGGATTTATGCCTATACATGACCTTCCTCGCTATTTTCGGGGGTCTATTCCTCCAGATGAACTTGAACACCAGGGACTGAAAGCGAGCTAATTCTGAGTTATTAACTTGAACAGGAAGGGTTCTGGCTAGGTACAGGAGCCTCGGGAGGATGTTCATCTTCACCGAGGTTATCCGACCCGTCCAAGAAATATGCTTCCTCGTCCAAATGTTCAAGTCCCTCTGAAGAACCCTGAAGAGGGGGGGGGAAATTGGCCTTATAAATTCCCGCTAAAGAACTAGTAATATTTATCCCCAAGTAGTGAATATGATTGGCCGGCCAAATAAACTTATGGCTTGATTTCAACTGGGACAGAGTATCTAAGGGTATGCCTATGCCTAGTGCCTCCGTTTTGTCCTGGTTTAATCTAAGTCCAGAAAGTGAGCTAAATAAACCTATTGTGTCCAGCAGAGCTTCAATAGAGGAGCCAGGGTTAGTAAGAGTACACAATAGATCATCAGCAAATAAGGAGCACTTTAAATGCTGGTTTCCCACTCGCAGACCCTCAATAGAGGAATTTGCCCTAATCGCCTGAGCCAGCGGCTCTATTGCAAGGGCAAAAAGGAGAGGGGAAAGAGGGCATCCTTGTCTCGTTCCACGCCCTATCTCTATAACCGCCTTCTGGGAGCCCGGGAGTTTTAAGTTAGCTTTGGGAAGATTATAATAGGTGCGAAGCAGGTTTAAAAATTGGCCTTTGAACCCAAATTTATCCAGAGCGGCATATAAGAAAGGCCATTCCAGGGTATCGAAGGCCTTCTCTATGTCCAATGCGAGCAGGCAAACCGGGGTGTTTCTATGTCTAGCCAAGTGGATGATGTTTAGGGTCCTTCTAATATTATCACTCGTCTGCCTGTATGGGATGAAGCCAGATTGGTCCTTGTGAATCAGGGAGGGCAAAAAGACAGAAATCCTTTGTGAGAATATTTTAGCAAGGAGTTTGATATCCCCATTAAGGAGCGAGATCGGTCTGTAATTCTTTGCCTCCTTTGGGTCCCTACCTTCCTTGGGGAAAAGGGTCAGATCCGCGAAATTAAGTTCCGGGGGCATTGGGTCCCCTTTCAAAATTGTGTTGAACAGGCTGCATAAGTGTGGGGACAAAATGTCCGAAAACTTTTTATAATAAATGTTGGTAAAGCCATCAGGGCCAGGAGATTTCCCCATTTTTAGGTCTTTGATTGCCTCCCTAACCTCCTCTACCGATACCTCTTTGTTTAGGTTAAGAAGATCTGACTCTGATATTCTAGGCAAATCTAAGGAATTCAGGTAAGACCTAATAGCGTTCTCTGGAGGGGAGTTGTGGGAGGAGTAAATGTGCTGGTAAAATTCCCTAAAGGTCTTTTGTATCTCATTTTGGCTAAACGTGAGTACTCCCTCTTTAGTTCTAATTTGAGAGATTTTGGACTGAGAGTACCTTGCCCTCAGACTTTTTGCCAATAATTTGTCTGGTTTATTCGCTTTAGCATAGAAGAGATGCTGCGTTCTTCTCAGGGCTTTATCTGTTCTAATAGATAAAATACCGTCTAGCTCCAGCCTAGCCTTGTCAATTTGGTCTCTTAACGAGGAAGAAGGGGAAATTTGATTCTGTTTCTCTAATTGAGCTAAATTTTTAACAAGGTTTTCCTCAGTTAGACGAATTGCTTTTTTATGTTGTGAAGCCAATTTAATGCACGTACCCCTAATATAAGCCTTATGAGCCACCCAGACCCAACCTGGCGAAGTTTCCCCACCCGCATTGGACACAAAGTAGGCTGCCAGTTCAGAAGTAACTTGTTCCTGGTATGTGGGTATCGAGAGCAAATATTCGTTTAATTTCCAGGCAAAAGGTAGTCTGGATTGGGATCCCAGGTCAACTTCTAGGGAGACTGCAGCATGGTCCGACCACGTGCAGGGAACAATATCTGCCTTATCCGAGCTATCAAAAAGCGAGGTACTAATAAGAAGGGCATCAATACGGGAGTAGGACTTATGGGTGGGGGAGAAGAAGGTGTACTCTCTTCCTTTCGGATGGTGATCCCTCCAAGCATCCACGAGGTCTAAAGAATGGAGCAGTTTTTTGATTTGTTTAATCCTTTTAGAAAAGCGGATGTGCTAAGAGACGCTGGATTTATCCATGCTCTGGTCTAAGACCAAATTTAGGTCCCCCCCTATTATCAATTTCCCCCCCTCCCCCCCCTCCAGTGTCCTTAAAAGTCTAATCAACGCTTTGTGTGGGGCTATGGTGGGGGCATAGAAAGATATAAGCGACGTAGGGGTGCCCAAGACCTTCCCTTTCAAGATGACATAATACCCTTCCCGGTCTATAATTTTGGAGTCTAGCTGGAACTGAAAATCCTTGTGCAAAAGGATCGCTACTCCCTCTTTTTTCGAAGCCTGGGTGGTGCAAAAAAATTGGGGATAATCTTTATTCAGGTAGGCAGGAGTTTTATTCTTAGCAAAATGGGTTTCCTGGAGGAAGATAATGTCAGGTTTGTGGGTTTTATAATACAAAAAAGCCTTCCTTCGCTTGAAGGGGGAGTTAAACCCTTTTACATTGTGGGTGAGTATCTTTGTGGGAAATGTCATGGATGTGCTGTTGGCGTAAGCATGTGTATAACTAAAAGCCACATACCTTTAGTAGCAGCTGAGCACGAGGGAACGAGGAGCGGCTTTCCCAGGTCAGGGCGAGGAGGAGCTGGAGGGTCCTGTCGGATCTCCTTGGACAGAGCTGATCTGATGAAGACGAAAGTGGGAGCAGGAAGACAAGAGTTAGTTGGGTTTAGCAGAGTTAGCCAGCATATTCTAAAGCCATTACCTAAGGGAAGCAGCTCCCTAACAAGTCTGCTATGTAATAGTCCCATTAGACCTAGCCATCCGCCCAGCGGACATAAAACTGGCTTAACCATATATTGGAACCTATAATACCTCCCCGGGCCTACTGCCCCAGGGAAGAGTGAGAAGCAAGAGAGAGTGAGTAGAGAGAGAAGTAGCTTGTGGGGCCAAGGCTTTGTGGGGATCAGAAAGTAGAGAAAGGAAGCAAATAACCTGCTCAAGTCAATCAGAGGGAAGAAAAAGAAGGTGAAAGCAAGGAGACAAAGAGAAAAAATACAATTTACCATTGTGCAATTCAAAACTTAACGATCAAGTCTGGCCAGACCTAGATCTAACCGTTTTCCTCAAATCTAATCTATATCCGTCTAAATCTTAGCCGGTAGGGGTATTAAGATAAGGCTAAAGAATATTTTTGGATGAACCTTGCTGAGCATGGAGACTCTTAACTATAACTTGGGATGAAACGTCCCTTATCTTAGATATAGCTGGCACTACAGCCCTTCTTATATCTGTTGTTCTCTTTAAAAGCTCTGAAGCTATTACCTTAATCTAAGGTAGTTAGACCTGCTCAGGGAAAAAAAACAAGCATGAAACAAGCATAAAAGAGACAAACAGCAAAGTTATAAAACATGGTAACCAAAACAAGAGTCCTGTGGCAAAGTCTCTGTCGTAGAGGGAAAAATGTGCCTCTATAGGCCGGACCCTTCTCTGGCTCCTAGAGTCAAGTAGCCCCGGCCTCCAGATCCTGCCTCGGTCTTTGAGAGACTATTTGGGGAGTTGGGTCAACTGTTCTCTTCTGTTTGGAGGAAGGAGTCCACTGTCTCTGAGGGAGAGGGAGAGGCAGAGAGGCTCCCTGTGTCCGGGCTGTTGCTCCAGTGGCCAGGTTCAGTCTCTGAAGAAGATCCAGGCATTCCTCCAAGGAACGCACGGAATGGGATACGCCACTATGAGAGAACGTAAGGGCAAAAGGAAAGCCCCATCTGTACCTGATGCCATGCTGAATAAGAATCTCCAGAGCAGGCTTCATCTGTCTCCGTTTTTGTAGGGTTGGAGGAGATAGGTCTGCAAAGAACTGCAAAGAGGATCCGTCGGGGCCCTGGATGGTTGTCATTTTACGGGTGGTTGCAAGAATTAAGTCTCTGGATTGCTGACGAAGTAGTCTCACTATTATGTCCTTTGGCAAATCAGGGTTTTTATTTCCACCCAGGGCCCTGTGGGCTCGCTCTACTTCCCATATGTGATCCGGAAAGCCTACCAGGATCTGATCTATAGTGGCTTTGAGATATCGGGGTAGATCAATTATTGCAGTTGGAACCCCTCTTATCCGGATATTGAATCTTCGAGAGCGATTCTCCAAGTCTTCCAGTTTGTCTTCAAGGGAAGTGATGCGAGAGGTATTCTCCCCAATGGCACTCCTATCTTTTTCCAGGGCCTCCACTACTTGATCCATTGACTCCTCCAGAATATTGGTCCGCTGCCCAATGTCATGCAGTTCTTTTTGTAGAGCCGTGACTGCTCTATTGATATGAGACTCTATAAGGGCCTCAAACTTTGCCATAGAGTTGTCAGCTATGTTGACCTCCGGGTGTACGGCCTCTGAAACCGAATCAGAGTCAGATTAGTCCAGATGTTCCGGGCAAGAAGTTTGCGTAGATGTCGGTGGGGCCCCGGCCATCTTGAAATGCTCCTCAATTTTTTAAGAAGGCAGGGCCTTCTTGTTTTTTCCCATCTTGCCTGTGATTTTGACTCGCCGTATATTAGCTGTGATGTTGTTGCAAAGTCTTGGTCAGGGAACAAGGCAGGGACTCCAGTAGCACCCCTCACAAGGCCCAAGCTGGCTGTTCTCTCCGAGTTGCAAGAAAAAAACAAAAGAAGTCAGATCATCCTCAGAAGCACGCTTAGCCCCTACCGGCCAGCTCCATTCACTGCATTAGCAAGCCCCTTCCAGATTGCAGGGCGGCAGAGAGGTAATTTTTGAGAAATTCAGGCCGCACTGTGGCAGAGGCGCCACTAGATGGCAGTGTCGCTCTCCAGGCTGGAGACAAGGATGTTGTTTTGCTGAAAAGCACTCCTAGGGTGCGGCAGGCAAAAAAAAAAAGAAAACTGAAGCACAGGTTAGTCAATGAGAAAAGTTCAGCACAAAAGTAACCCAGCTCCAAAAAGCCTAACCAAGCATTCAGTCTCTCAGTTCTTATCTGCCACACTCCTCTTCAGTACCCCTCTAGGGAAATATCTTTAGGGGCTCTCACAACTGCTGCTGTCAGTGGCCAGGCAGCCAGGAAACCCCTAGAGGGCCATGGGGTGCAGAGTCTCTGCTCTTCCCCTTCCTTCCCTCACTCCGTCCCCCAGCACTCAACAGGGGCCACCAGGCACAGGGCCAGGTTCCCTTCTTACCCCCTGACGGTCCTCTGGGTTCCCAGCTCCTGTCCCGGTCTTCCGGTGTGGCTGGGGGGTAGATGCTGCCTCTTGGCGCTCTTCTGAGCCTTGGCGCGCTTCCAAGCGCCGGCTCCTGGCTTCTGGTGGCGGCAATCCGCCACCGCGTCCCCTGCTGCTGCCTCCGGTACTCACTCTCCCTGGCACAGGGCGTCTGACAGCCTCACCTGCACCCCCCCGTGCTGGTATACGGGGGAGAGCTAGAAGGGGTCTGGGGGGAGGTCAGCGTTGCAAGGCCCCGACAGGCCTTGTTGCCGGATCCTCCCGACGGGGTATCTGGAGGTAGGGAGAACGCTCCCAGATTAACTCTGGAGGTGGGGGAGCCTCCTCTGGGGATCCCTGCAGCTTTAGCTGCCGAATACGGCCACTTTGGAAGCCTTTTTTAGTAGGCCGACACGGAGCTCCAACTCAACGCGTCCTCTCGCTTTGGCTGCTTAGCCACGCCCCCCCACCCATTAAATTTTAAAAGACTAGTCACACTCCCTTGTTATTACCTACTATCTCACTCAAATCTTTTCAGTCCTGTCTCTTAATCACCCTACCTCAAAAATTCAATTCGGACCAGTTTACTAAGCATCTCCAGCTAGCCTTTAACCACCATTACTTTCAATCACTACATCAGAATCATTCTCACCAGACCTGGCTACAATACTTTCTCCTATTCTGATCACTCCTTCCATATTGAAGCAGTCTCAGTGGGTTCCAAAGCAATACGTCAGTGTAAGTTATCGAGGCCAGAGGCCACCGGAGCCCTCATTGTTTCAGTAGACAGTAGATGGGCACTTCTTCATACTGGGGTAGCCTCAACGGTTCCCAAATAAACAAGATAACCGTTCATGTATTCAAACACATAGGCCGCTAAACACCTACTTCACAATTCTACCCCTACCCCCTCTTCTTACACAAATAAAGTTCCCTCATCACCTCCTTTCATTCATTATATGAAGTTGCACTATTCATGTCTCAACCCAACTCACTTGTTAAAGAGAGACAGTCCACTATTATCATCTACCTCCTTCTCACCACGTTACCTATTTCTCTGTTAATAATTCAGTATTAGCCGATATCTTGACCCTAGTAAATTCTTACTCCATAGATGTAAAGGAATAGTTCTGCAATCACGAATCTCCTTGTAACACACATTCCAGGGTCCTGTGCCTTTTCGTCACCGTCCTCAAGTCAGATCATCACACTTGTCCTCCTTCGGCTATATTTGCTATCATTACTCATTAACCGTTGGTGTCCCCTCACTTCTATATTATCTCCCTCATTTTCTTACTTACTTCACTATCCCATTCACTATTACTATTCTAGTCACACATTCTACATTGATCTAGACACTCCATCATGGCACTGTTTTTAAAGCTTACGTTAAGCTTGTTATTCAACTTTCATGCCCATTCAGATGCACATTTTGATACCCTCTTTCAAATTGCTCACCTCAAGAAGGTGTTTCTATAGTCGTACTAATTCAATCTCAAATCAACTTGCAGATCCCAGAGCACATAGCTCCAAGTCGCTAAGCCATCTTCGGCTCCGATCATGCTAGTTCCTCATGACATTCGCAAACCCATTCTTTCACCTCAGACTATTGTAGCCATTAATCACGGCCCTTACTCATCTCCTATTAGGGGCTAGCAAATAATTTTTTCAAAGAAACGTGTCCATGATAGCAAACTCAAAAGGCCCTGTCTAGTCAATATTAATCTTTATATGTCTATTTATAGTCATACCTATCCAATCTCAAATCAAGTTGCGGATCTCAGAACTCGTAGCTCCAAGTCGCTAAGCCATCATCGGGCATCGATCATACTACTTCCTCATGACAAACTCTGATCCGTTCTTTAATTTCAGACCATTGTATTCATTAATCATCTCCTCCAATGAAATAGGGGACAACAAACCTATTTCCTAAGAAGATGTGCCAGTGAAATCAAAAGATCCCATCTGGCGAACCCCAATCATTCCACTGCAGAGAACCTCCCTTCCTACACAACTTCATCTTTTGGCAGTGGCCAAGCATCTTATTATCCACCACTGCGGCTACCAATTTGGCCTATGGGTTCCCGAAGCCAAGCTAGTTCACAATCTCACCTTTGCAACCAGGTATCTCACTAGTCAAGACTTCACTCTTGTTGACGATCATTGCACCCATTACATTTTCAAAGACTAGTCGCACTCCCTTGTCATCACCTACTATCACACTCACAATCTTTTCAGTACTGTCTCTCTATCACTCTACCTCAAAAATCCAATTTGGACCCCTTTACTAAGCATCTCCAGCTAGCCTTTAACCACCATTACTTTCAATCAATACATCAGAATCGTTCTCACCAGACCTGGCTACAAAAATTCCTTTTGTTCTGATCACTCGTTCCATATTGAGGCAGACTCAATGGCTTCCAAAACAATACGCCAGTGCAAGTTATTGAGGCCATAGGCCACCGGAGCCCTCATTGTTTCAGTAGACAGTAGATGGGCACTCCTTCATACTGGGGTAGCCTCAATGGTTCCCAAATAAACAAGATATCCATTTACATGTTCAAAGACATAGGCCGCTAAACACCTACTTCTCAATTCTACCCCTACCCCCTCTTCTTACACAAATAAAGTTCCCCCATCACCTCCTTTCATTCATTATATGAAGTTGCACTATTCATGTCTCAAATCAACTCACTTGTTAAAGAGAGACAGTCCACTATTATTATCTACCTCCTTCTCACCACGTTACACATTTCTCTATATTATTTCAGTATTAGCTGCTATCTTGACCCTAGTAAATTCTTACTCAATAGATGTAAAGGAATAGTTCCACTCATTCCAGGGTTCTGTGCCTTTTCATCACCGTCCTCAAGCCAGGTCATCACACTTGTCCTCCTTCGGCTATATTCGCTATCATTACTCATTCACTGTTGGTGTCCCCTCACTTCTATATTATCTTCCTCATTTTCTTATTTACCACAAGGGCTTCACTATCCCATTCACTATTACTATTATAGTCACACGCTCTACATTGATCTAGGCACTCCATCATGGCACTGTTTTTAAAGCTTACTTTAAGCTCGTTATTCAACTTTCATGCCCATTCAGATGCACATTTTGAGACCCTCTTTCAAATCGCTCACCTCCAGAAGGTGTTTCTATAGTCATACCAATTCAATCTCAAATCAGTCGCAGATACCAGAGCACATAGCTCCAAATCGCTAAAGCCATCATCGGGCTCTGATCATGCTACTTCCTCCCGACAATCACTAGCCCATTTTTCACCTCAGACTATTCTAGCCATTAATTACGGCCCTTACTCATCTCCTATTAGGGGATAGCAAATCATTTTTTCAAAGAAACATGTCCGTGATAGCAAACTCAAAAGGCCCCATCTAGCCGATCTCAATGTTTCCGATGCAGATAGCCTTCCTTCCCAAGTTTCTCCTGGAAAATCACCATCAGCGGCAAGCAATCAATCGTCCCTTCGACCGTCCGGCACTTAATGCAGAATCATGGTATCCAATATCCAGCTCCTGCCAGAAAGTCAGAGCTCCATAGGATCCTCCAAATGGCTGGACCCGCTCAACCTGTCGCTCCTACTACACCAGATGACCAGCTCACTCGGTTACAAAGTAAAATTGTGGACATAGATCAATAATTTCTCTAAAGCTTATTCAAATTATGAATCATTTATGACTCCTCTACCAGTATCTTCATGAATGTTTTTCCTCCTCTCCTTCCCTTTTTTGCAAGTAACTCATCTCAAGTGACTTATTCCAAAATCTTCACAACCCTTTGGCATGATCCTCTCGGGCTTAGCGCCTCACCGACAATCACTGCCACCACGAAAACCGACCTTCCACAGGTTTCTGAGACCAAGCGATTCACAATTTCACATTCACAAACCAGATATCTCACTAGACAAGATGTCACTCTTGTTGATAATCATTGGACTCTTACCCTTCAATCTTCACTGACTGGTCGCCCTCCCACTGTTATTACCTACTATCCAACTTGCAACCCTTATTGTCTCGTATACATTCTCTGCACTCTCAAGAACACTCGCCTTCAAAACTTATTTTGCACCCATTTTTCTAAGCATCTCTAGCCAGCCTTTAACCACCACTACCTTCATTCACTACGCCAGAATCTTTCATACCAGACTTGGCTACAATCCTTTCTCCTATTCTATTCTCATTCCAAAAACAATACGCCAGTGCACGTAATCAAGGCAATAGGCTGCTGGAACTACCACTGTTTCAGTAGATCCATTCTCTAAAAACCAACGGAAGTCCTGTAAGGCTTCCAAAGCTGAATCAGCAAATCTTCCAGATGATTTTTGACACTCTAAGCAGGCTGAGAAAGCCTAGCTTTGGCCACACTACAAGCTACTCAGGGAGAGGGATCTGACCACAAATAAAAATGTATTTAAAAAAAAGACTCTGAAGTCAAACATCTTCTGTTTCATTTAAAAGAACAGATTTTAAATATTTAAAAAATGAGTTCTGCAAAGATAAAGAAAAATTACTTTTAATACTCTAGAAATGCAGCTTTTTACTAATGTCAGGACCCTTCACATAAGTGTGAGCAGAGCCCTTCATCAGTTTTGTTGTGTAGCAATAAGCTATGAGCATAAAAAAGCATTTTTAAAGAAAACGTTAATGTTAGTGCTTGTGGCTTAGTGCTCCCATGTTGAATGTCCACAATATATACTGTTGGCTTGGAGCCTGAAAGGGTGGTATATATTATATGTATCTATTGTGGAAGGAGCGTGAGGTAAGAGGATTAGCTGTTTTATTGGACTATGAAGACAAGCTTTATGCATGTAACACCTTACCCACTCCCTACACATGATCAGGAGCAGACATTCACAAGTAAACTTGCAAGTCGGGTTTGCCCTACTCTGTACCCCCTGCTGAAACTGGCCTGAAATGGGAAAACTTATCAATGGAAGCTTCCATGCATTAGCATACACTGCTACAATAAAAAAATATTTTATACACATTGTTAATGCAGATGTTAATGTTTAATTTGTTACATAGTTCACAAAAAAGTTGCCTCTCCTAAAATACAGTAGTTACAACTGCCACACTTCCTACCTGAAGTAGCATTGGTTTAGGAGATGTGTATATCAAGAACTTGGTGAATGAGTATCAATACACTAATAGACACTTCAATTTATCTACATTGTTAGTCATTAGAAGTACAGTCATACCATTTTGAAGCATCAGGTTGCATTGAGAGCATATAAAGTGTTAGGTGGATATTGCTGGCCTAACCACAGCCAGATCAGTACACTACATCACCACATCATTCCTGCTACAGGGATAAAAGCCAATGGTGAACCATCTACCATCAACAGACCCTAACTTTACTACAAACAGAATGTGAAATTCAAGTGGAGATTTACTAGGGGGCCCCCTAGTAAGTCTCCACTTGAATTTCACATTTTGTTGGTAGCAAAGTTAGGGTTTGTTGATGGTCCCAACATATTTTTCTTATTTTTATATATTTAAAATATATATTATATATGTACTGCGTTGATGTTAGAAGGTGTTTGGGAAGTGCAGAAAAAGATTGTACCTGCCCCTTCCTCCCTTTCTTTTTGCACCGGGCCCCCTATGCACTAGCTCCCCCACTGCCTCTACACATGAGAATAAAGGAACATATTAGAAAGAAATATATACATATTTTTTAAATCAGTCTTTTTTAAGATGCTTTAAAGAGTAAAACAATAAAACCCATAGACACAGGCAATTTATGGGATATATACAAATTGCACAAGACTGAAGAGGAGGAGATGTGATTAAAAAATTGTCTCAAAGAATTTATGTTTCATCTAATAATTATGGCCCCCAAAGAATTAAATGTGGACTTTGACCTCAAATTCCATTAGCTAGATACATAATGCCAATGAAAAAGCAAAGCAACAAAAGGAAATACAATTAAATGGCTTTATATAACAGACCTAATACTTTATAATACATAAATAGTAATTTTTCATTTTAGTTAAAATCATTTGTATTTTTTTAATTGTCGATTTTTAAATATGTATTACATTTATTTAGCAACATTGTATAATATATTTGTAAAATATATATTGAAAGAAACTCACAATAAAAGGTCCAGTGATATAAAAATTAGGAAGGAAACGTACATATTACATACACTCCAAATGAGGCATAAAGCAAAATGCGTAGAGTTAGCGTCTCTGTACATTTGTGATGTCTAAAGCCACAGACACAGTTGTAGAGCGTGGAGTGCGAAGGTCCAGCATCAGGACTTAGCCTGCATGCTGTTAAGAAACGGTGGACTTACTCAGGCTGCAAGCAGGTGAGGAACGCGGGACTGCGACTTCGCAAGAATACAACTTTAACGACCAAACAGTGATCGTTGCAAAGGAGTACATAAGTGGCAAACAGCATTGCCATGGCTTAAAATTTTATTGCTGTCATTTTTGACGGGTAAGTTGCTAGTTACCTATAATAGTTGTCAAAGTGTGTAACGCTCCCGCCGCACATGCGCATTGGTGGATGGAGGCTACTCACTGTGACAATCGTGCATGCTCATAACACACCGCACAGCGCATGCGCAATGCGAGGCATAAGCCACGCATGTGCATAGTGTGCTGCAAATCGTGCATGCGCAATGCATGGCATTAGCTGCGCATGTGCATATCGTGCTGCTACCGGCTCATACGCATAGCGTGCCGAGATTGCCGCATGCGCATTGCGCACAGCGAGGGGAAAGAGGGACAGACAGGACGAGGGGAGAGAGACAGGGGAGAGTGTGGGAGAAAGACATAGGGTGGGAGAGAGACATGCGGAGAGACAGGGGAGAGAGGGGAGGCAGGGGGGAGAGAGATGGGAAGAGGGGGAAAAAAGCACTGGGGAGGTTAGAGGGTGGAAAGAGACACAGGGAAGGGGGAAAGAGACAAAGGGGAGGGGAGAAAGAGACACAGGGGAAGGAGGGAGAAGAGACAGGGAAGAGAGAGAGGGGAGAGACACAGTGGAAGCGGGGAGGCAGGGGGGAGAGAGATGGGGAGAGGGGGAAAAAAGCACTGAGGAGGTTAGAGGGTGGAAAGAGACACAGGGAAGGGGGGAAAAGACACAGGGGAGGGGCGGAAAGAGACATGGGGGAGGGAGAGGGGGTAAAAGAGACACAGTGGAAGGGGGAAAGAGGGGTGCAAGCTCCCCACATTAACCCCTTGCCTTGCTGCAGGGGGTCCCGATCGTCACCCTAAAGGGCCCGCAGCACACTAATGGTTACCCCCAAGCTGCGGGGTACTATAAGTACCCCCTCCGGCACCTAAAATTAACCCCATCACTCATGGGGGTCAATATAGAGTCCAATGAGACTAAAATTAACCCCTCAGTCCAATAGGGGTTTATATAGACCCTATAGGACACTATTAACCCCTAAATTAACCCTACAAGTGCCATGAGGGTCCTCCAGGACCCTCATGACAAAGTCTAAGCACTACACTATACTATTAACCTTAACTATACCCCATTAACCCCTTAACCCTACTAATAAACCCTATTTAACCCTAATTGGGCCTATTTAACCCTAACTGGACCTATATAACTCCCTCTAGACCTATTTAACAGAAACTGGTCCATTTAACTATCTGGATTTAATAACCCTAACGGGGCCTATCTAGCCCCAACTGGGCCTATTCAACTCATTCCAGACCTATTTAACCAGCACTGGGTCTATTTAAGCATATCTGGATCTATTTAGCCCCTTCTAGACCTATTTAACCCTAACTTGGCCTATTTAACCCTAACTGTGCCTAATAACCCTAACTGTGCCTATTTAACCCTAACTGGGCTTATTTAACCCTATCTGGATCCAATAACCCTAACTGGGCCTATCTAACCCTAACTGAACCTATTTAACCACCTCTAGACCTATTTAACCCTAACTAGGCCTATTTAACCCTAACTGGGCCAATCTAACCCTAACTGAGCCTTTCTAGCCTTAACTAGGCCTATCCAACCCTGACTGGGCCTAGTTAACCCCTTATATACCTATTAAACCCTAATTGGGCCTATTTAACCCCTTCTAGGCCTAATTAAACCCATCTCTAATGGGGGTTCATACAGACCGCCATAAGCTTCCATTTAATCCCATCCCTTATGGGAGTCTATACAGACCCCACAAGCCTCTGTTAAACCCCATCAGCCCCATCAGTCCCATAAGGATCTAAGAAAACCTCCATGACCCTCATGACACTAAGTACAAACACTACATTACTCTATTCCCCACACCTAATAAACCACTAAATCTAAACTAACCCCACTCTACCCTAACCTATTTACCATTAACCCCCTATTAAACGTCTCCACCCCGCTAATGACACAAAATAAAAAACTATGTTACAAAAAAAGAACATTACACAACCCCCACTACAAAAAAATAAAAAAGAACATTACACAACCCCCACTACAGAAAAAGAACATTATACAACCCCCACTACAAAAAATAAAAAAATAATTACATACTTGCAAATAAAATACATAAACAAATATACCTAACATTACAACATCAATAAATACATTATAAATATACCCCTAACTACAATACATTTCCCCCTATCTACATTACATATCCCCCTGACTACAATACATTACCCCTATCTATAAAACATTACCTCTATCTATACAACATTACCCCCTATCTATATTTTGTTACATTACAGCCTCAATGTTTTGTTAATCTGAATTATATGTGATGGATCAGAACACAATAGTCTAAGTTGGTGAAGTGAAATGAGAAAAATATATACATAAAACTATTTTTTAGAAATAGAAAACAGAAAATTGGCATGTGCGTATGTATTCACCCCCTTTGTTATGAAGCCCATAAAAAGCTTTTTTGCAACTAATTACCTTCAGAAGTCACATAATTAGTGAAATGATGTCCACCTGTGTGCAATCTAACATGATCTGTCATTACATATACACACCATTTTTGAAAGGCCCCAGAGGCTGCAACACCTAAGCAAGAGGCACCACTAACCAAACACTGCATGAGGACCAATGAACTCTTTAAACAAGTAAGGGACAATGCTGTTGAAATGTACAAGTCAGGGTTAGGTTATAAAAAAATATCCAAATCTTTGATGATCCCCAGGAGCACCATCAAAATTTAACTTTTCAGCCATCAAAGAAAAGCTATATCTGGTGCAAACCCAACAAATCACATAACCCAAAGAACACCATCACCACAGTTAAACATGGTGGTGGCAACATCATGCTGTGGGGATGTTTTTCAGCAGCCGGGACTGGGAAACTGGTCAGAGTTGAGGGAAAGATGGATGGTGCTAAATACAGGGATATTCCTGAGCAAAACCTGTACCACTCTGTGGGTGATTTGAGGCTAGGACGGAGGTTCACCTTCCAGCAGGACAATGACCCCAAACACACTGCTAAAGCAACACTTGAGTGGTTTAAGGTAAAACATGTAATTGTGTTGGAATGGCCTAATCAATGCCCAGACCTCAATCCAATAGAAAATCTGTGGTCAGACTTAAAGATTGCTGTTCACAAGCGAAACCATCCAACTTGAAGGAGCTGGAGCAGTTTTGCAAGGAGGAATGGGCAAAAATCCCAGTGGTAAGATGTGGCGAGCTCATAAAGACTTATCCAAAGCGACTTGGAACTGTGATTACGGCAAAAGGTGGCTCTACAAAATATTGACTTTAGGGGGGTGAATAGTTATGCACATTGACATTTTCTGTTTTTTGTCCTATTTGTTGTTTGCTTCACAATAATAATAATAAAAAACATCTTAAAAGTTGTGGGCATGTTCTGTAAATTAAATGATGCAAATCCTCAAACAATCCATGTCAATTCTAGTTTGTGAGGCAATAAAACATGAAAAATGCCAAGGGTGGTGAATACTTTTGCAAGGAACTGTACATTACTTTAAAAACCCTAAATCTAACCTAGAATATAATGAATAAGACCACATACCTTGCCTAGATGTTCCTTCAGCGTTGATGGGTTTTCTGCTGCAGGTCTCACCCCTAGGAAAAAAAGAAACATAAAATTTGTCAAATATAAACACTACATAAAAACCTTCAACATTCAAAATATTAAACTTACCTTTACACCATGTCCCCATCCTTCTTCTTGTCTTCTCTGGCTGGGCCCCTTGAATAAATAAAATATAACATAAGTATATAGGCTTCGCGAATGAAGACTTAAGAGGGGTGTCCACATCTATGGGCTCTTAGGTGGCTAAGGAGGCCAATGTGGGACAGACAGACTCGACCACAGTGGTTGCACGGGAAGGTTTGTTCTTGGTTGGGTGCTGTAGTAACAGCATTTTTTTCTAAGTTTCCTCTTGTCCTCAAGACCAGCCCTGCGTGTGGTCTCAAAAGAGGAGACAGCTTGGTGAATGGTACTTCTCCATGCATTTCGGTATGAAGCTAAGGCGGACCATCAACGATGGTAAATATGACAGGCATCAAGGGACTGTTTCAGTGAGTCCTTGTACCCCTTCTTTGGCACTCCTCTGTCACGATTGCCAGTGGTGAGCTCACCATATAGAACAATCTTTGGAAGGTGATCATCCTCCATCCTAGAGATGTGTCCTGCCCAGTGTAACTGCTTCTTCAAGAGTATGGCCTCAATGCTGGCGATTCCTGCCTGTTCTAGGTCTTCATTGTTGGCTGATTGGCTGTTGTCACTGTCAATCAGATAGTAGCCAATTAGAAGGCACAGATGTCTTCAGCCAACCTTGTGGGGGTGTATCCCATTCTGATTGGCTGAAGGCAATAGTGCCTTCTGATTGGTTTAAAAAATTTTGACAGGTCCATCAGCCAATCAGAATGGAATATAGGGGTATATCCCATTCTGATTGCCTCACACCCTGGCACCTTCTGATTGGCTGAAATTTGATTGACCGCCATTTCAGCCAATCAGTAGGTGCCATTCCGGGCAGAAAAGGAGGAGGACGGGGACATTGCGGCAAGGTAAGTTTAATATATAGTATGTTTAGTGTTTTATGTTGTGTGTATTTGTGTACTGATGTGATATTTATTCCAGGGGACCAGCCGGAGAAGACAAGAAGAAGGACAGGGTCATGGTGCAAAGGTAAGTTTAATACTTAGAATCTGTATTGTTTTTTATGTAGTGTTTATTTTTGACTAATTTGATGTTTCTTTTTTTTCCCAGGGGTGAGACCTGCGACAGGATAGGCCCATTTAGGGTTAAATAGGCCCAGTTAGGGTTAGATAGCCCAGTTAGGGTTAAATAGGCCCAGATATGGTTAGATAGGCCAAGTGAAGGTTAAATAGGCCCAGTTAGGGTTAGATAGGCCCAGTTAGGGTTATATAGGCCAAGTTAAGGTTAAATAAGCCAAGTTAGGGGTAGATAGGTCTAGAAGAGGTTAAATAGGCCCAGTTATGGTTATTAGGTCCAGATAGGGTTAAATAGGCCCAGTTCGGGTTAGATAGGCCCAGCTAGGGTTAGATAGGTCTAGAAGGAGTTGGATAGGCCCAATTAGGGTTAGAAAGGCCCAGATAGGGTTATTAGGTAAATATAGGGTTAAATAGGCCAGGTTAGGGTTAATAGGCCCAGTTAGGGTTAGATAGGTCTAGAAGGGGTTAGATAGGCCCAGTTAGAGTTAGATAGGCCCTGTTAGGGTAAAATGGGCCCAGTTAGGGTTAGATAGGCACAGTTAGGGTTAGATAGGCCCAGTTAGGGTTAGATAGGCCCAGTTAGGGTTATTAGGTCCAATTAGGGTTAAATAGGCCCAGTTAGTGTTAGATAGGTCTAGAAGGAGTTAGATAGGCCCAGTTATGGTTATTAGGTCCAGATAGGGTTACATAGTCCCAGTTAGGGTTAAATAGATCTAGAAGGGGTTAAATAGGCCCAGTTATGTTCAATGTACGTTAAATTGAGAGTAGGTCTAGTGAGTTCCTTTTCCAATTTTTTGCAATAGGATTTTTTTCTGCAAGCATTATGTACTGTATTAATGTGTTCTGTTTGGTAGATAGGTTTCCCAGTGAGGCTCCCATGAGGCAAATATCTAGTTTTGGAACGAGTTGTGTCAAAACAGATTTGAGGCAAGACGCACGCATTTATGCCAAAGAGTTTGAACTTTTGGGCAGTCCCACCAATTGTGGATGAAGGAGCCTGTCACCTTACAGCCCCTAAAGCAATTAGGAGATTCCTCAGGTTTCTACTTGGCGAGAAGATCTGGTGTAATGTAGGCCCTATGTAGTACTTTAATTGAGGTTTCTAGCAGGCTATAATTTACGGACCCTCTGGAGATTGTGTTCCATGATTCTCTCCACAACTTTGGGTTAGATCCTTCTCCCATTAAACCTAGCTTTTTTTCACATGAGGGTGTATTAAAACAATCGTAGAGCATCCCTAAAATATCTTTTGTGAGTGGGGCCCTTTTGCAAGTGGTTGAGAGCCAAGACGTCTTGGGTTCACCCAGGTTTTTTGTTAGGGTTGAGACTTGGTGCCTAAGTCTACAAAAGTTGATCATTTTGCCATGGAGGAACAAGGAGCCCAGTCTGTCTAGGTCTTTAGACCCCCACCAGTAGCTAGAATTTGTAGTCAGCTCCTCAGGGAATTTGGGATGTGGGAACAGGGGTGTCAAAGGGGAGAGTGTGAGTAAAATGTTAGCCCATTTGCAGCATGTTAAAGATAATTTGACTATAGGGTTTATATGCTTACTTAGAAAGGTAAGAGGATTATTTAGCCAAACAATTTGAATAAAACCCCAAGCTGGCTGGTGTAATTTAGAGTGAGCTATATCATAAGCCTCCCTGTAACCCTGTCACTTATGGGGGTCTATACGCCTTCTGATTGGCTGCAATCTGATTGACAGTGATAACAGCCAATCAGAAGACACTATTGCTTTCAGCCAATCAGAATAAGATACACCCTGTGGGGGTGTATACCATTGTGATTGGCTCCAAGGATCTGTGTCTTCTGATTGGCTGTTGTCGCTGTCAATCAGATTGCAGCCAATCAGAAGGTGCAGATGCCTTCAGCCAATCACAATGGGATATATCCTGTGGGGGTGTATACCATTCTTATTGGCTGATGGCAATAGCACCTTATGATTGGATTGAAATGATTGACAGGGCCATCTGCCAATCAGAATGGGATATAGGGGGGTATCCCATTCTGATTGGCTCACACCTTGGCGCCTTCTGAATGGCTGAAATTTAATTTACCACGTTTTCAGACACTCAGAAGGCGCCATTTGGGGACACTGCGGGGACAATGTGGGGACACTGCAGGGGTCCCGATCGGGACACCTGCCTTATGGGGTTAATGTAGGGACACCGCAGCATGGGGGAGTTAATGTTAGTTGCCGCAGGGGTACATACTGTACACCCGCGGCAGGGGGGTAAGCATTAGTGTGCTCCGGGCCCTTTAAGGAGCTGTGGCTGGGAATTGAAATCTCCAAGACCATACGACCAGGCTTTGAGATCTTAGGGGTTAAATATATTAAATGCAGCACTGTACTGCTCTGTAATTAATGGAGGACATTAGGGGTGACATGAGAATAAGATGTACTACATTGGCAAGGTGGCACTTCGCTAGTAGCTAATACTGTAATTTCTTGGAGAACTAGTTACTGGCTTGGAGGTCATACAAGCCCGCAACCTACGGGCTTGAATGACCTCCAAGCCAGTAACTCGATCAAGCCCGGCTGACTGTGGCCACAAATTACAGTATTGGCTAGCAGCGATGTGCCAGCTTGTGAATGCAGTGCTTTTAATTATCATGTCCCCCATTGGGATAAGTGCTTCCTTGAATATTTATTTGACTTCTAGATTTGACCATGATCTCAGCTTCAAGCCCGCCAATGCTAACGGCCGATTGCATGGTTTAACTCCTTGCAGCGTTGTAAGTCTGAATACCAAAGTAGAAGTAGGGCTGTCGAGGTTCCGTATATGGGGTTAAATAGGCTTAGATGGGGTTAAATATGCACAGTTAGGGTAAAGGGGGACAGTTGGGGTTAATGGAGGTTAGTTAGGGCTATTGGGTTAGTGAGGTTTGGTTAGGGTTAATAGTGTAGTGTAGTGCTTACACTTGGTGTCATGAGGGTCCTGGAGGACCCTCATGACACTTATAGAGTTAACCTGGGGGTTAATAGTGTCCTATATGGTCTATAATGTCCCCTATTGGACTGAGGGGGTAATGTTAGTCTCATGGGGGTCTATATTAACCACCGTGAGTGATGGGGTTAAATAGGGGCTTATGAGGATCTGTATAAAACCCCATTAGTGATGGGGTCACATAGAGGCTTATGGGGGTCTGTATAGACACCCATAAGTGATAGAGTTAGATAGAGTTTTATTGGGGTCCGTATAGACCCCTATCAGTAATGGGGTTCCATTGAGGCTTATGGGGGTATGTATAGGCCCCCATAAGTGATGGGGTTAAATAGGGACTTACGGAGGTCTGTATAGACCCACATAAGTGATGGGGCTACATGGAGGCTTATGGGGGTCTGTATAGACCCCCATAAGTGATGGGGTTACATAGAAGCTTATGGGGGGTTCTTTTTTTTTATTTATCACGGGTCCTTTAAGGACCTTTAAGATCCTTTCAGGACCTATGGAGGGAAATTTAAAAATTTTGTTTTTTCTCATTCAGTTTTTATTGAGTATTCTGTAAAATCATGACAGAGTGTATAGCACATCCACATTGTTTCTGTAACCACCATAAGCATATTTGGCTTTCTTATAACAGAACCATAAGATGAAGACAAGCAAAACACAACCCACATGAACACACCACATGGAAAAGCTTATGCTTTGTCATTGCCACTCTGATCCATTATCTTTCAGTTTTCTATACCCAAGTTTGAATTTTTCCTTTTTCATTCTGGTAGAAATTTCTAACATTTTGAATAACAACTGTGGTGTGGGTGTGGAAGGGGGGGGGACAAAAAGAAAAAGGGGGGGTTAGTACAGCTGTCAAATAGATACATTTGCCAACTAATCTCGACACTCACTGTTTATGAATAGGCGATTACCTCTTGTTTTCTTTTTCTCCGGCTGCCGCCAAGTCCCAGGTTCCCCTCGATCCACAATTAGCCCAGACCCACAGGTCTAGAGTTTGTCTAATGAATAGACTAGAGCTCGCACCCACCAATGTTAAGGGCTTATAAACCCAAATTATAATATACCAAGAGTAGGGACCTAAGTCTATGTTTTCAATAGCTACCCATAACGGTTGATGGAATGTGCTAGCTGCAAAAACGATAGTTGTGCGCCTTATAGTACAACTATAGTATAGTATAGCAGGCTTGGTAGCATGTTCATCTTAATAGAGGTCATTCGACCTAGCCAAGATAGGTGGCTCTTCGACCATTTTTGTAAGTCTAGGCTTAATTAACTAAATATCTTGGGGTAGTTCATCTTATATAAGTCTGTAATTTTATTTGTAATGTTAACTCCCAAGTATCTTATATGAGATTTGGGCCAAGACAGCTTGTAATCCCTGCTATTTGTCGCAATATCCTGTTGACTCATTTGGATACTCAGTGCCTCTGACTTCTCTACATTTATTTTTAGGCCTGCAAATACCCCAACATCATTTATAACTTGAAATAGCTCTGAAACAGAGGCAGTCGGTTCTGTCAAGGAACACATAAAGTCATCTGCAAATAAGCAGCATTTAAGGTGTTGTGTGCCTATCCTTACCCCCTTAATCTTAGAGTTGCACCTGATCGATTGCACTATTGCTAGAGCAAACAAAATGGGAGAGAGCGGCCAGCCCTGTCTGGTGCCCCTTTGTATGTCTATAAATACTCTAGAGTTACCCGGTAGTTTCAACTGGGCTCTTGGTGACCTGTAATAAGAGTTAATTAAATTAATGAACTGCTCAGGAAAACCAAACTTCCCTAGGACTGCCCTAAGGTATGGCCACTCCACCGAATCAAAGGCCTTTTCGATATCTAAGGCTAGCAGGCAAGTAGGATTTTTGAGTAGGTTGGACCTATGGACTACATTCATCACCCTACGCACATTATCTCTCGCTTGCCTGTGTGGTATAAATCCCACTTGGTCCTTGTGCATAAGAGTAGGTAAAAAACATGCAACCCTATTTGCCATAAGTTTCGGCAGGATCTTTGTGTCCCCATTTAGCAATGAAATAGGCCTTTTTTACTTCTAACTGATCCCGACCCTCCTTTGGAAAGAAAACTATATGCGCCTGATTGAACTCTGGCGGGACAGGGAATACCCCAAGAATTCTATTGTACAATTTTGCCAAATGGGGTGACAACAGATCAATGAATTTTGTATAATGCACATTTGTGAAACCATCCGGTCCTGGTGCTTTACTAATTTTAAAGGTCTTTATGGTCTCTTTCACCTCCTCCACAGTAATCTCTGCACTTAGGTTTTGTTTTTCCTGGGTGGAAAGAGAGGGCAAATCACAAGCATTTAAAATGAAGACATTTGATGGTGCCCTGCTGGGGACTTAGAGGTGTATACGTATTGAAAAAAGTCCCTAAATCTCTTTTGATGCTCAAGGGGACTAGTCGTAACTTGCTGTATCCTTAATCTGGTAAACTTTTGAATGAATATCCCTTTTCCTTAGTGTTCTGACTAGAAGTGTATCTAATTTATTAGCTTTGGTATAGAACTTATGTTGGGTCCACCTCATCGCTTTTTCGGTGAGGTCCGATAAAGCCTGATCAAGTTCTAATCTTAATTTATCTATTTTGTCATGCATGGCCTTTGTGGGTTTCTTTTGATTTCTCCTCTCTAGATCATCTGGCGTGTTTTGCAAGGACATCACCCTATGTCTCCTCTTCCTCTTGGGAATTGAGGCTAATGTAATACAAAACCCTCTAATGTACGCCTTATGAGCTACCCAAGTCCAACCTTCATCAGAGTATGGAGTTCTATTAGTTGAGAAAAAAATTCTATGACTTGGGCTATCTGCTCCCCTACCTCAGGTATTAACAAGAGCATCTCATTTAAATGCCACGGGGGGGGGGGGGTTCTATACTGAGGACTGAGGTCAAGAGATACACTGACTACCAAATGATCTGACCAGGACGACGGATGAATTTCAGCCCTAGAGATATGATCAGTAAAGGTGGAGTCAATTAAAAAGGAATCGATCCGGGAGTAGGTCTTGTGAACCGGGGAGTAAAAGGTGTATTCCCTATGCGCTATGTAAGGGAATCTGTTTTAGTTTGTGAGAAAACCGACTGTCCCTGAGCTGCCCTGACCTATCCAGGCTGGGATTCAACACCAAATTCAGGTCACCTCCCAAGATAATATGCCCCAAATGTTAAGATTTAATATATTTAAGCAATGAAATCAAAGTAATGTTGGGCCTTACGGTAGTCACATGTAAAGTTATCAGAGATATTTTATATCCTATTTTACCACAAAATACTGGGAAAAATTAGTGACTCGAGTATAAGCCGAGGGTGGGAAATGTGCTGCCCCCTGTGTCCCTCTTGTGCCCTCTATGTCCCACTCTTGTGCGTCCTTTTCTTGTGTCCCTCCTCTCTCTCCCCTGTGTCTCTTCTCCCCTCTCCCTTCCCTGTGTCTCTTCACCCCTCTCCCTTCCCTGTGTCTCTTCCCCCTCTCCCTTTCCTGTGTCTCTTCCCCCCTCTCACTTCCCTGTGTCTCTTCCCCCCTCCCTTATCACCCTCCTCAACCCCCTCCTCATTCTCAACCTCCCTCCTCAACCCCCTCCTCAACCCCCTCCTCATCCTCCCTCCTCATCCTCAACCTCCCTCCTCATCTTCAACTTCCCTCCTAATCCTCAACCCCCCTCCTCAACCCCCCTCCTCATCCTCAACCCGCCTCCTCATCCTCAACCCCCTCCTCAACCTCCCCCCTCAACCTTAACCCCCCATCCTCAACCCCCCCATCCTCAGCCCCCTCCTCAACCTCCCTCCTCAACCTCAACCCCCCTCCTCAACCTCCCTCCTCAACCTCAACCCCCCTCCTCAACCTCCCTCCTCATCCTCCCTCCTCATCCTCAACCCCCCTCCTCATTCTAAACCCCAAGCGTCGGCACCCGGTATATGCTAATGACGTGACGTCACATGCGCACCACGTCATTAGCATTTGCCGGGTCAAGACGTTGGAAGGAGCGGAGGCCGGAGCAGAAGCTTCAGATTCAGGTAAGTGTGGGGAAAGGGAGAGGGGGAGGTATTTAGAGGGGTAGAATGAGGAGCGGAGGTTTAGAATGAGGAAGGGGGGTTGAGGATGAGGAGGGGGGAGGGAAAGAGACACGGGGGGGTTAGAGAGACACGGGTGGGGTAGAGAGACACAGGGGGGGTAGAGAGAAACGGGGGCGGTAGAGAGACACGGGGGGGTAGAGAGACACGGGGGTTAGAGAGACACGGGGGGTTAGAGAGACACGGGGAGGAGAGTGACTAAACCACTAAATCTAAACTAACCCCCCTCTACCCTATCCAATTAACCCCTATCCAATTTACCCCTACCTACCTAACACGATTTACCTAACCCTCTATTAAACCCCCCACCCTACTAATTACATAAAATAAAAAAACCTAAGGTACATAAAATAAAAAAACAATCACACCCTCGCCCTCACTACATAAAATAAAAAAACCTAGGGTACATAAAAAAAATAATCACAAAACCCCCCCTCACTACATAAAATAAAAAAACCTAAGGTACATAAAAAAAATCACAACACCCCCCCTCACTACATAAAATAAAAAAAAACTAAGGTACATAAAATAAAAAAACAAACAATCACACCCTCGCCCTCACTACATAAAATAAAAAAACCTAGGGTAAATAAAAAAAAAATCACAACCCCCCCCCTCACTACATAAAATAAAAAAACCTAAGGTACATAAAAATAAAAAAAAAATCACAAGACCCCCCCCTCACTACATAAAATAAAAAAGAATTACACACCTGCAAAGGAAAAGGCATACACAAATACACATAACAGTCATGAATACATAATAAATATACACATAACTACAATACATTTCCCCCTATCTATACCTAACCCCCAATCTAAACACCCCCCCATCTATACCTAACCCCCAATATAAACACCTCCTATCTATACCTAACCCCCAATCTAAACACCCCCTATCTATACCTAACCCCCTAAATTTAAGCTAAAATAGAATAAATAAAACCACTTACCTTTGCAGAAGTCCTTTCTGATTGCACCACCTAGGAAAAAAAGAAACATCAGATTATTCAAACAATAAACATTACATATAATAAATAGATATTACAAATACAGTATTAAACTAACCTTTCCAGCATGTCCCACGTCCATCTTCATCTGTTCTCCGGCTCGGCCCCTGGAAAAAAGATTTAGCCAATCAGAAGGTGACAATGTGTGAGCCAATTAGTATGGGATACACCCCTATCTCCCATTCTGATTGGCTGAAGGAACTATGAATCTTTTTTTAAACCAATCAGAAGGCACTATTGCTTTCAGCCAATGGGATACACCCCCACGGGATGATTGGCTGAAGGCATCTGCGCCTTCTGATTGGCTGTATTTGTAATATCTATTTATTATATGTAACATTTATTGTTTGAAAAATCTGATGTCTCTTTTTTTCTAAGGGGGTGCAATCAGAAAGGACATCTGCAAAGGTAAGTGGTTTTATTTACTATTTTAGCTTAGATTTAGGGGGTTAGGTATAGGTAGGGGGGTGTTTAAATTGGGGGTTAGGTATAGATAAGGGGATGTCAGATTGGGGGTTAGGTATAGACAGGGGGGTGTTTAGATTGGGGGTTATGTAGAGAAAGGGGGAAATGTATTGTAGTTATGTGTATATTTATTATGTATTCATGACTGTTTATGGATTTAGTGGTTTATTGGGGGGAAAGTGTAGTGTAGTGGCACTTAGGAGGTTAATAATAGGCTTCAAATTGTCCTATGAGGGTCTTCATAGACCCTTATGGGACTGATTGGGTTAATTAGAGGCTTATGGGGGTCTGTATTGACCCCCATGAGTGACAGGGTAAATTAAGGCTTATGGGTGTCTGTATTGATCCCCATGAGTTATAGGGTTAGTTAAGGCTTATGGGGGTCTGCATTGGCCCCCATGAATTATAGGGTTAATTAAGGGCTTATGGGGGTCTGTATTGACCCCCATGAGTGACATGGGAGTCAATACAGGTTTATGGGGGTCTGTATTGACTCTCTCGGAGCTTATTCTCTGTCATTTTTCGGAGTCGTCTATCAAAGCAGGCTGCGAGGGACGTTTTGGGGAATCGGTACTCGCAAACAGCAAAAAACCGCCTTTTGCGAGGACCGAGGGAACTACGAGGGCTAAAGACACTACTAAGATTCTAATACACTCTCTCATCATTTCTCGTCTTGACTATTGCAACTCGCTCCTTGTCGGACTGCCCATCACTTGCCTCTCCCCACTTCAATCCATAATGAATGCCTATGCCAGAATCATCTTCCGTACACATCATTCAGTGTCGGCAGCTCCTCTTTGTCAATCACTTCACTGGCTTCCCTTAGCCTCCAGAATAAAGTTTAAAATCTTGACCCTAACTTATAAAGCCCTCAACAACAGCGCACCCCTATACATCTCTGCTCTCATCTCCAAATACTCCCCCATACGCCCTCTTCGTTCTGCTAACGACCTTCTTCTTTCTACCACTCTTGTCACCTCCTCTCCAGGACTTTTCTCAAGCTGCCCCTATTCTCTGGACCTCCTTGCCTCGCTTCACCAGACTATCCTCCTGCCTTAAATCCTTCAAAACATCAATAAAAACGCACCTCTTTAAAGAAGCCTATAACCTTCCTCCCTAACATGCTCATCACTACTCTCTCCCTACTGTACCACATACACACTTCAAACTTTAGATTGTAAGTCTGCGAGTTTCAATCCTGCAAGGTGCTTTAGGGAAAGCACTATGGACACCGGATTCCAAGCTCAAAGACAGGGCCCTCCATTTATTGCAATGTTGGAATCTTGAACTTGTCATTGCCTGTAACTTAACTTATGTATAGCGCTAAGGAATATGTTGGCGCGTTACAAATAAACGATAATAATAATACTAATAATAATTTAATAAGGGCCTATATCTAAACTAGCTTTATTAGTTACATTACTGAGGGGTTTATTTAGTACATCTTCCTAATTTAGTTGTTGCTGGTATGGCAAGCCTTTTGCAATATGAGAGGCTGAAGTTTTCCAGGTCTCCTAAAGGTGGCAGTATTGTGCAGCTAAAGATTGTATATCCTGCACACTTTCACTGGGCTTGTAACGAATTCTTTCAGTCTCTTATAAAAGTCTGTAAATTTTTAAAGACTTTTGCTTTTCTCTGGTATAATTTATTACTTTGAATTGTCTTTGTCCTATATCCCATATACAGCCCCAGCTATTTTAACACTGGTGGTTTCCCTGTGTCCTGGCTACATGTAGCCACACAATGGCTCCTGCCACTAGATTTAGTCAAGAAAGGTCCCCCCCTTTCTGCTGGGCTTTGACCGTGGCTTTATTCTCCTTCGCTATGGGGATACAGACTAAACTCTTTTGGTGTGCCAGTCTCTTTTAGGTCTGATGTTGTAGGCCTCAACTGCTTGGATCCGAAATTCGGTGCAAATGTGGTGATTAAGGTGTCATTAGATGCCTTGTCGCTTCAAATCATGAAATATATATTTTTTATTGGGCGATACCCCCAATTTTAGGCAAATATTAGCAGTTATGTGTATTGTAGATATGGAGCTGCACTGCCACACGTCTGTCAGACGAGAAATTTTAAATTTTAAATGCAGCAGGAGGTCCTGATCGCGACCCCTGGTGCAAGGGTTAATGTAGGGACACTGCGGGGGTCCCAATAGGGACCGCCAGCATTGGGGGGGGGGTTAATGTTAGGTGTTTACCCCTGCACCTTGGGGTAACCATTAATGTTAACGTGGGGTTAATGTGGGGATACTGAAGGGGTCTCGATGAGGCCCTTTGCATTATAGGGTTAATGTGGGGACACTGCGGTGGTTCCGATCTGGACACCTGCATTATGGGGTCAATGTGGGGACACTGCAGGGGTCCTGATCGGGACACCTTCATTATGGGGTTAATGTAGGGACTCTGCAGGGGTCCCGATCTGGACACCTGCATTATGGGGTTAATGTGCGGACACTGCAGGGGTCCCGATCGGGACACCTTCATTATGGGGTTAATGTGGGGACTCTGCAGGGGTCCTGATCGGGACACCTTCATTATGGGGTTAATGTGGGGACACTGCAGGGGTCCCGATCTGGACACCTGCATTATGGGGTCAATGTGGGGACACTGCAGGGGTCCTGATCGGGACACCTTCATTATGGGGTTAATGTAGGGACTCTGCAGGGGTCCCGATCTGGACACCTGCATTATGGGGTTAATGTGGGGACACTGCAGGGGTCCCGATCTGGACACCTGCATTATGGGGTTAATGTGGGGACACTGCAGGGGTCCTGATCGGGACACCTTCATTATGGGGTTAATGTAGGGACTCTGCCAATGGGGACCCCGCAACATGGGGGAGTTAATTTTAGTTGCTGCGGGAGTACTTTCTGTACCCCCATGGCATGGAGGTAAGCATTAGTGTGCCGCGGGCTCTTTAAGGAGCCCCGGCGGGGAATTTAAATCTCCAAGCCCATACGTACAGGCTTGGGGATCTTAGTGGTTAAATATATATTCAATGTAGCACTGTACAGTGCTGTAATTGATGGGGCACATTAGGGGTGACATCAGGATTAGATGTACTACATTGGCAAGCTGGCACATCGCCAGTAGCCAATACTGGCTTGGAAAACGAGTTACTGGCTTGGAGGTTAGTCAAGCCCAGGACCTACAGGCTTGAATAATCTCCAAGCCAGTAACTTGATCTTCAAGCCCGGCGGACTGTGGCCACAAATTACAGTATTGGCTAGCAGCGATGTGCCAGCTTGTGAATGCAGTGCTTTTAATTCTCATGTCCCCATTGTGTTCCCCATCATTTACAGTGCTTCCTTAAATACTTATTTAACTTATAGATTTGGCGGGCTTAAACCATGATCTGGTTACCGGCCCGCCAATGCTAACGGCTGTAGAGGGACCTCCTTGCTGCGTCGTAAGTGTGAATACCAAAGTAGATGTAGGGCCGTAGCCCCATAGCAAGGCGTTGTGGCAATTTTACAGCCAGGATTAGAATAAGGCCCCTATAGTCCAGCTCTAAGGTCTACCTCTACGGCTCCTCAGTGCACCACCCCATCAGGCCATGTGACGACCGATGTGTACTTTAGGCGGGAACCACCGCCATCAGCCCTTCACTCCACTGTGCCACCACCCCCTCCAGGATCTCCGATCTGATGACTGATTGCTCCCCCGAGGCACTTATTAGGCCTGCTGCCGCTGCTGCTCCGGCTCAGATGTGCCATTAGTTTTCCGCGTCTCCACCGGACCTTCTGCTGGCCAGGTCCTCACCACTGATCCGGATTTCCCTCCAAGTCCTGCATTCCACAGGCCCTCCTAGCCGCCTGCCACTTCAGTAGAGGCTCCCCTCACTCCAGTCCGCCTGGGCCCTTCTCCCTCAACCACCCTCGTGGTATCTCTCCTGCAGAGAGAAGGGTAAGTGCTGGACTGACAGCCCTCCCGTTTGACCGGCTCACTTCTTCGTGATATTCCATATTAGCTGCAAGCTATTAATATCTTGCTCTTTAATAGTTGCTGATGATATTGGTGCCTGAAATCTCATATTTGGGAAAGCTTTTGCCCCCAAAAAACAAATATATAGAGGCTCCTATACACCATATTTTGACTGAAAGTGGATTTTATTTTCTGATAATAGATATGAAAAATGTTTGGGCTTTTCGGTATCAAGTCTGAGTTAGTTCTTAGTTGAAATATCTTAGACTAATTAACTCCACATGCAATTCCCACTGTTTAGTTAATAGTCTTTTCTTGTAGTTGAAGGAACAAGAGCACCTAATGCATGCCTTTTGTATAACTCACAACCTATGTTTCCTCTTTTTAAGAGTCTTTGGGCCTCATTCTATCCCTAAGTTTTTGGGATCTGGGCCCACAAGTGGAGGCTGCAGCTTACTCTGCTATTCTATTCCCTTTCGATTGCGACCACCGATCGAGTTACTTGCTCCGACCCCGTGTTCCCTACCGACCCATTGCGATTCCTCAAATCGCTAGTTACTTCCCCCAAAGCCTTTGATAGTTGAAGGCAGCAAGTCCCAAATCACAAACCGCTATTCAATTGCTCCAATCCCTCCTTCCAAAACACTCCATCAAGCCTGTAAATTGCTAAAAAGCCAACTTGAGCTTACTTCTACCACGGAGGTGTCACAAGGGCTTGAAAAGCCTTTACGTATCCTCCACATTCCTCCCAAATCAAACCCCCATAATGCAGGGGTCCCGATCGTGAGTACCCCCACGGCAACTAACATTAACCCCCCTATGCTGCGGGGTCCCCATTGGGACCCCCAGGGGTCAGCACATTAACCCTTGCTGGAGGGGTCCTGATCGGGACCCCCGCAGCATTTCAAATTTAAATTTGGTGCTGTGCAAGTCCTTAAAGGACCTTAAAAGTCCTTAGAGGTCCTTAATGGACCCCAGGACCCCCATGACACTAAGTATAAAAAGTACACTATACTACACTATCCCACCCCAATAAACCATAAAATCTAAATTAACCCCCAACTAATTACTTCCCTCTACTCTAGCCTATTAACCCTTACACTACCTACCAACCCCCTAATAAACTCTCTATTATCCCACTAATCACATAGAAAAATAAAAATATAATAATAAAAAATACCTATATTACACAAATAAATAAAACCTACATTAGATAAAATAAAAACACCTATATTACATAAAATAAAAAACCTATATTACATAAAATAAAAAAAGACCATTACTGAAAATAAAAAAAAGACCATTACCGAAAAAAAGACAATTCCAGAAATTAAACTCTACAACCTAAAATAAATACATCAAAATTACAATTAAAATAAAAACACAAAGCCAGCAATAAATAAATAGCAGGGCCCCTAGAGAAAACCCTGACGTCCTAAAAAATAACAAAATCCAACGCAAATGACGATTCACGCGCCTTCTCAGGCAGAAAAATGGAAATGGCGCCTTCTGATAGGATGAAATGGCTGTCAATCATATTTCAGCCAATCAGGAGGCGCCAAGGTGTGATCCAATCAGAATTGGATACACCCCTATATCCCATTCTTATAGGCCAATGTAACTGTCAATCATATCTAAACCAATCAGAAGGCGCTATTGCCTTCAGGCAATCAGAGTCCAATACACCACTGTGGGATGTATCCCATTGTGAATGGCTCCAAGCATCTTCGCCTTCTGAATGGCTGCAATCTGTTTGACAGTTACATCAGCCAATCGGAAGGCACAGAAGCATGGGGTTAATAGTTTGTGTGCCATGAACCCTTTAAGGACCTGCGGCAGGGAATTTAAATGTTTAAATGCTGCAGGGGTCCAGATCGGGACCCCAACAGCAAGGAGTTAATGTGGGGACTCTACGGGTGTCCTGATCGGGAACCCTTCTTTATGGGGTTGATGTGGGGACCCTGCATTTCCATAGTCCTACGGGCTTGGAGAGTGTCATGATTGATGTTTCAATAATGGGAGTTATTGAAACATCAATCATGACAACCTCCAAGCCCGTTGAAGGTTCAAGCCTGTAGATGCTACTTCCGACAGCAGAGTTTGCAAGGGGGACTGATTTGCGGGCCTGGATAATAGAATAGCTAGTAAAAGTAGAGCTACTTGTGCAAATCGGAGGAGTTACTTGCAGGGTCAAACCCCCGAATATAATGAGGCCCTGAGTGCGCAAAAAAATTCTGTTGTGCAACATTTTGCAAGGAAAGTAAACTTTTCTGCACATTGGCAAGTCAAGTGATAATCAATATAATTGTGTATTAAGCCCACAAGCACGCATTGCTTGAAATTTTGCATTTGTTTACCATATAACTGAGTATGGGTTAAGAGATTTAGCAAAGTTTTACATGTAGAAATAGATTTATTACTCACACTCTGGGCCCTATTAAATTGTCAGAATCGCAATTACTGAAGCCCGTAATGTATCTAGCAAAAGTTATTGATATTCAATTGGCCTCCTCTAGCTACCTGCAATCTATTTGTGAGCTACAGGCATAAAATTCTTGCGGTTGTCAAAATCGTAACTCCGACCCATCTAAGTCTTTGATCTTTCAAGCCCGCAAATGTTACCAGTGCTAAAATCTCAAATCACGATTTTAATTGCAACAATTCCACAAGCCCGCAATTGCCTTTAAACCGTAAATGCCAAATGTAGCAAAAACTTCTACAAGTACTAGAGAAGACTCGCAAGGGTGTTAAACACCTGTTATTAACACTATGAAAGCAAATCAAACACAATTCTGGACTTTAAAATACAAGGAAAGGGATGAAAGACATTAGAATTAATTGCACAACAGTCTCAAGCTTGCAAATCTGAAATAAATACATTTTTTTTTTTTAAAGTTTAATTTCCGTGTTATATCAATCTCGGGAATCAAGGAGTTAATACATATCAGGCCACCCACAGGAACTATAGCAATTCATTTTTATCGATTTTTAAATAGCAGGATTGAGAAACCCGATCGCATATCGGACATATAAACACTAAGGGCCTCATTCTATTATCGGCCGTAAAACGGCCGCAAAGCTGCAATTCCTTGCGGGGCTCCCGTTACCTTGCAATTCAAATAGACGGCGCAGCAAGGATATCCGCCTTACGGCCGGACGCATATCTTGCAACCGACCGCAAGGTCTGAAAACTTTAAAAGCAAATATAAATTCAAGACGGCACTGTAAAGCTCTGCAAATGCTAGGGATAATAATGGGGGACATGAGGATTAATAGCAACCCCCTCTCAAGCTTGCACATCAGCCCAAATCTGATATTTCATTAACTGTTTATTTTCCCGCCGCAGCGTGGGTGGGTCTGAGGTGCTCCAAGCCCTCGGGACTTTGTCCACGGATATTTGACATGAATTAAAATAAAAATTATTTACGGATTTGAGTGTAGGGGAATGTTGTGCTATGAATGCTAACACCTACAATCACTTTATCGTCTCATCAGAGTGCAGGATGGCTTTATTATGGCTTTATTATGTGCTTAATTGTGTGCTTGCTGGACCTTTTTGCTGCAAGTAAGCTGCGGCTCGGTTTTAGCCTTGCAGAGAGGGTTCCCGGAGCAATTGAATAGCAACCAGGATTTTCTTGCGGCCGAAACTCTTGTGGCCGTTTAAGATCAAAGGCTTTCCTCCGGCGCGTGCGGCCGCAAGGGATAACAAGGCGCCGGCCGCAAGCCTGCCGGATTCCCCGGCCGTAAGGGAATAGAATAGGCAAATAGCCTGGGGCCAGTCCTTGCGGCCCCGCATCTCCTACGGCCGATAATAGAATGAGGGCTTAACTGATTGACATTTAAACCCACGTTTTACTGATGTCATGATGACAGTTTCATTTACTATTGGCTGTTTCTAAATCATTACTTTCGGGCTTGCTTAATTGATCATGCCCTGAAATGGTATAAACAGATTTGGCTTTCGGCTATGTAATTGCAGGCTTGTAAAATTTGATTGATCTGTAACTGTTGCCCTAAGTGTTGGCCCTAAGTGTTTCAAGTCGCGTCCACATGTAACGGGAATTCAACCTTCTTAATTGAATATAAATAATATTGGGTGAACTTTTTTCACAATGCTGCAGTAT
>JAPZIH010000133.1:0-35000 GCA_027410445.1 Discoglossus pictus | reverse complement strand
CTAACTCTAACCCATAATCTTTATCCGTTAACCCTAACCGTTAACCGCAAGCCCCAACCATAAACCCTATCCCAGTAACTCTCACCTGCAAACAAGAATATGTTTTTCATACAAAGAAAAAAAAAACACAGACTGCCACATAAAATAGTGCATATACAATATAAATATCAAAAGGAAACAGCATATACTTAAGTGTATGAACAAATAATGCTAATTAAATATCAATGTAATTCAAAAAACTGCCACAGGATGGAGACAAAGCAACAATCTCGCTAACATTTTCTTCAACTGGTTCCGTTGAGATTCATTTGCTATCGCTATTGTTTTTCTGGATGAGTTCAGGTTGGACTATGAGTGTGTGTCATGCCCAGGGCCTGACTGGACTGTTTTACACCATGGTCTGGGCCTGACTGGCCAGAGTTACCCTGATTTTATTATTATGG
The DNA here is from genome assembly GCA_027410445.1 of Discoglossus pictus. Classification (NCBI taxonomy): domain Eukaryota; kingdom Metazoa; phylum Chordata; class Amphibia; order Anura; family Alytidae; genus Discoglossus; species Discoglossus pictus. The sequence goes on along the minus strand of JAPZIH010000133.1, from coordinate 34,557 downwards.
TTATGTATTTCTTAGTGTTTATGGTTAAAATATGATTACTCTATTATACTGTAGGTATGTTGGTTTATGTATTATGTTTCATGTTATAGGAATTGTTGCAAAAAAACATATTAGATATTCTGCAGGCTATTGCATCGGCCAAATGCCCAAGACCGTAGTCTCATACACACTTCAAGATTACTGCAAAGGGTTATCGTTAATACAATCACCAGGATGAGATTAGGAGCCTGAGCTGATCAGATGTACAGGGTTTCCTAGTGAGCAGGAGCAGACTATTATGTTGGAGTGTTGTTGTCTGGTCACTCACCTAAATATAATCATCAGAATAAGATTAAAGCCCTGATCTCATCAGATGTACAGGGGTTCCCAGTAAGCAGGGGCAGCCTATTATTTAGGGATGGGCTTACTATGATTGGCCAGCCTGTGTGCCAGAAAATTCTATAAAATGTCACAATTAATAAAGGTATGGCAGTTGTGTCTGTACTTACTTAAACAAGGTGTAAGTGTCAGTCTGTGAATTAATCCTAATTCCAAGGGATTATATGGTGTTCCTAAGATCCTGGTCTGCGAAAGCAATCTCCTGGGTGTGGTTCCTGTGTTTGGTCCATCTTCTGCTACCAGAGATGTACAAGGACCGCACAATTCTGCTGGATAGGTTTGTACCAGGTTCTTACCAAATCCAATTGAAGTAGCAGATCGTGACAATTGGCCGGCAGTCATGGGACCTTTGTGGAATATAGTAAGATGGCAATTTACAAGGACATGATGGAGCTGAGACCAGAGGAAATGCTTTCACATTTAAGCATGGATCAGCAGAGGACTGTTCTTGGACAGTGAGAGAGGAGAGGTGTATGTAATGGTCCTTTCCCAGTTCCCGTGGATGGGGAATGATTATCCCCAGTGTATATATATACCCTAACCCCTAACCCTAAACCCTAACCCTAACCCTAACTCAACCCTAACCTTAACCCTTAACCCTAACCCTTAACCCTAACCCTAACCCCTAACCCTAACCCTAACCCTAACCCCTAATCCCTAACCCCTAACCCTAACCCCTAACCCCTAACCCTAACCCTAACCCTAGCCTTAACCCTAACCCTAAACCTAACCCTAACCCCTAACCCTAACCCTAACCCTAACCCCTAACCCCTAACCCTAACCCTAACCCTAACCCTAACCCTAACCCCTAACCCTAACCCTAACCCTAACCCTAACCCTAACCCTAACCCTAACCACTAACCCCTAACCCTAACCCTAACCCCTAACCCTAACCCTAACCCTAACCCCTAACCCTAACCCTAACCCCTAATCCCTAACCCCTAACCCTAACCCCTAACCCTAACCCCTAACCCCTAACCCTAGCCTTAACCCTAACCCTAACCCTAACACCCCTAACCCTAATTCTTTATCCCTACTCTATCCAGACCCCTAACCCTAATTCCTTATCCTTAAGCTACAATTAAATATCAATGTAATAACATAATGTCCCACAGGATGGAGACATACACTACAACAAACTCTGAAAGATGCAATAAATACCTTCATTCAACTAATTCAGTTTAGATCCAATAGCAATCTATACTATTGCCTTTCTACCCCCAAACCCTTACCCCATAACTGTAACTTGCAAAAAATAAGACTTTAATACAAGGAAAACACAAATTGGACATAAAATAATGCATGTGCAATATAAATGACATACTGCAGATTTCCAAAACATATTAATCAGCAAACATATACTAAGTGTATGATTAAATAATGAAAATTAAATATCAATGTAATTCCAAAAACTGCCACAGGATGGAGACAAACTCAACAACAAACTTTGTGAGATGTAATCAATACTAGTGTTACTAACTCTAACCCATAATCTTTATCCGTTAACCCTAACCGTTAACCGCAAGCCCCAACCATAAACCCTATCCCAGTAACTTTCACCTGCAAACAAGAATATGTTTTTCATACAAAGAAAAAAAAACACAGACTGCCACATAAAATAGTGCATATACAATATAAATATCAAAAGGAAACAGCATATACTTAAGTGTATGAACAAATAATGCTAATTAAATATCAATGTAATTCAAAAAACTGCCACAGGATGGAGACAAAGCAACAATCTCGCTAACATTTTCTTCAACTGGTTCCGTTGAGATTCATTTGCTATCGCTATTGTTTTTCTGGATGAGTTCAGGTTGGACTATGAGTGTGTGTCATGCCCAGGGCCTGACTGGACTGTTTTACACCATGGTCTGGGCCTGACTGGCCAGAGTTACCCTGATTTTATTATTATGGTTATGTATTTCTTAGTGTTTATGGTTAAAATATGATTACTCTATTATACTGTAGGTATGTTGGTTTATGTATTATGTTTCATGTTATAGGAATTGTTGCAAAAAAACATATTAGATATTCTGCAGGCTATTGCATCGGCCAAATGCCCAAGACCGTAGTCTCATACACACTTCAAGATTACTGCAAAGGGTTATCGTTAATACAATCACCAGGATGAGATTAGGAGCCTGAGCTGATCAGATGTACAGGGTTTCCTAGTGAGCAGGTGCAGACTATTATGTTGGAGTGTTGTTGTCTGGTCACTCACCTAAATATAATCATCAGAATAAGATTAAAGCCCTGATCTCATCAGATGTACAGGGGTTCCCAGTAAGCAGGGGCAGCCTATTATTTAGGGATGGGCTTACTATGATTGGCCAGCCTGTGTGCCAGAAAATTCTATAAAATGTCACAATTAATAAAGGTATGGCAGTTGTGTCTGTACTTACTTAAACAAGGTGTAAGTGTCAGTCTGTGAATTAATCCTAATTCCAAGGGATTATATGGTGTTCCTGAGATCCTGGTCTGCGAAAGCAATCTCCTGGGTGTGGTTCCTGTGTTTGGTCCATCTTCTGCTACCAGAGATGTACAAGGACCGCACAATTCTGCTGGATAGGTTTGTACCAGGTTCTTACCAAATCCAATTGAAGTAGCAGATCGTGACAATTGGCCGGCAGTCATGGGACCTTTGTGGAATATAGTAAGATGGCAATTTACAAGGACATGATGGAGCTGAGACCAGAGGAAATGCTTTCACATTTAAGCATGGATCAGCAGAGGACTGTTCTTGGACAGTGAGAGAGGAGAGGTGTATGTAATGGTCCTTTCCCAGTTCCCGTGGATGGGGAATGATTATCCCCAGTGTATATATATACCCTAACCCCTAACCCTAACTCAACCCTAACCTTAACCCTTAACCCTAACCCTTAACCCTAACCCTAACCCCTAACCCTAACCCTAACCCTAACCCCTAATCCCTAACCCCTAACCCCTAACCCCTAACCCTAACCCCTAACCCTAGCCTTAACCCTAACCCTAACCCTAACCCTAACCCCTAACCCTAACCCCTAACCCTAACCCTAACCCCTAACCCTAACCCCTAACCCTAACCCTAACCCTAACCCTAAACCCTAACCACTAACCCCTAACCCTAACCCTAACCCTAACCCCTAACCCCTAACCCTAACCCTAACCCCTAACCCTAACCCTAACCCCTAATCCCTAACCCTAACCCTAACCCCTAACCCTAACCCCTAACCCCTAACCCTAGCCTTAACCCTAACCCTAACCCTAACACCCCTAACCCTAATTCTTTATCCCTACTCTATCCAGACCCCTAACCCTAATTCCTTATCCTTAAGCTACAATTAAATATCAATGTAATAACATAATGTCCCACAGGATGGAGACATACACTACAACAAACTCTGAAAGATGCAATAAATACCTTCATTCAACTAATTCAGTTTAGATCCAATAGCAATCTATACTATTGCCTTTCTACCCCCAAACCCTTACCCCATAACTGTAACTTGCAAAAAATAAGACTTTAATACAAGGAAAACACAAATTGGACATAAAATAATGCATGTGCAATATAAATGACATACTGCAGATTTCCAAAACATATTAATCAGCAAACATATACTAAGTGTATGATTAAATAATGAAAATTAAATATCAATGTAATTCCAAAAACTGCCACAGGATGGAGACAAACTCAACAACAAACTTTGTGAGATGTAATCAATACTAGTGTTACTAACTCTAACCCATAATCTTTATCCGTTAACCCTAACCGTTAACCGCAAGCCCCAACCATAAACCCTATCCCAGTAACTCTCACCTGCAAACAAGAATATGTTTTTCATACAAAGAAAAAAAAACACAGACTGCCACATAAAATAGTGCATATACAATATAAATATCAAAAGGAAACAGCATATACTTAAGTGTATGAACAAATAATGCTAATTAAATATCAATGTAATTCAAAAAACTGCCACAGGATGGAGACAAAGCAACAATCTCGCTAACATTTTCTTCAACTGGTTCTGTTGAGATTCATTTGCTATCGCTATTGTTTTTCTGGATGAGTTCAGGTTGGACTATGAGTGTGTGTCATGCCCAGGGCCTGACTGGACTGTTTTACACCATGATCTGGGCCTGACTGGCCAGAGTTACCCTGATTTTATTATTATGGTTATGTATTTCTTAGTGTTTATGGTTAAAATATGATTACTCTATTATACTGTAGGTATGTTGGTTTATGTATTATGTTTCATGTTATAGGAATTGTTGCAAAAAAACATATTAGATATTCTGCAGGCTATTGCATCGGCCAAATGCCCAAGACCGTAGTCTCATACACACTTCAAGATTACTGCAAAGGGTTATCGTTAATACAATCACCAGGATGAGATTAGGAGCCTGAGCTGATCAGATGTACAGGGTTTCCTAGTGAGCAGGAGCAGACTATTATGTTGGAGTGTTGTTGTCTGGTCACTCACCTAAATATAATCATCAGAATAAGATTAAAGCCCTGATCTCATCAGATGTACAGGGGTTCCCAGTAAGCAGGGGCAGCCTATTATTTAGGGATGGGCTTACTATGATTGGCCAGCCTGTGTGCCAGAAAATTCTATAAAATGTCACAATTAATAAAGGTATGGCAGTTGTGTCTGTACTTACTTAAACAAGGTGTAAGTGTCAGTCTGTGAATTAATCCTAATTCCAAGGGATTATATGGTGTTCCTGAGATCCTGGTCTGCGAAAGCAATCTCCTGGGTGTGGTTCCTGTGTTTGGTCCATCTTCTGCTACCAGAGATGTACAAGGACCGCACAATTCTGCTGGATAGGTTTGTACCAGGTTCTTACCAAATCCAATTGAAGTAGCAGATCGTGACAATTGGCCGGCAGTCATGGGACCTTTGTGGAATATAGTAAGATGGCAATTTACAAGGACATGATGGAGCTGAGACCAGAGGAAATGCTTTCACATTTAAGCATGGATCAGCAGAGGACTGTTCTTGGACAGTGAGAGAGGAGAGGTGTATGTAATGGTCCTTTCCCAGTTCCAGTGGATGGGGAATGATTATCCCCAGTGTATATATATACCCTAACCCCTAACCCTAACCCTAAACCCTAACCCTAACCCTAACCCTAACTCAACCCTAACCTTAACCCTTAACCCTTAACCCTAACCCTAACCCCTAACCCTAACCCTAACCCCTAACCCTAACCCTAATCCCTAACCCCTAACCCTAATCCCTAACCCCTAACCCTAACCCCTAACCCCTAACCCCTAACCCTAACCCTATCCCCTAATCCCTAACCCCTAACCCCTAACCCTAACCCCTAACCCTAACCCCTAACCCTAGCCTTAACCCTAACCCTAACCCTAACACCCCTAACCCTAATTCTTTATCCCTACTCTATCCAGACCCCCAAACCCTAATTCCTTATCCTTAAGCTACAATTAAATATCAATGTAATAACATAATGTCCCACAGGATGGAGACATACACTACAACAAACTCTGAAAGATGCAATAAATACCTTCATTCAACTAATTCAGTTTAGATCCAATAGCAATCTATACTATTGCCTTTCTACCCCCAAACCCTTACCCCATAACTGTAACTTGCAAAAAATAAGACTTTAATACAAGGAAAACACAAATTGGACATAAAATAATGCATGTGCAATATAAATGACATACTGCAGATTTCCAAAACATATTAATCAGCAAACATATACTAAGTGTATGATTAAATAATGAAAATTAAATATCAATGTAATTCCAAAAACTGCCACAGGATGGAGACAAACTCAACAACAAACTTTGTGAGATGTAATCAATACTAGTGTTACTAACTCTAACCCATAATCTTTATCCGTTAACCCTAACCGTTAACCGCAAGCCCCAACCATAAACCCTATCCCAGTAACTCTCACCTGCAAACAAGAATATGTTTTTCATACAAAGAAAAAAAAACACAGACTGCCACATAAAATAGTGCATATACAATATAAATATCAAAAGGAAACAGCATATACTTAAGTGTATGAACAAATAATGCTAATTAAATATCAATGTAATTAAAAAAACTGCCACAGGATGGAGACAAAGCAACAATCTCGCTAACATTTTCTTCAACTGGTTCCGTTGAGATTCATTTGCTATCGCTATTGTTTTTCTGGATGAGTTCAGGTTGGACTATGAGTGTGTGTCATGCCCAGGGCCTGACTGGACTGTTTTACACCATGGTCTGGGCCTGACTGGCCAGAGTTACCCTGATTTTATTATTATGGTTATGTATTTCTTAGTGTTTATGGTTAAAATATGATTACTCTATTATACTGTAGGTATGTTGGTTTATGTATTATGTTTCATGTTATAGGAATTGTTGCAAAAAAACATATTAGATATTCTGCAGGCTATTGCATCGGCCAAATGCCCAAGACCGTAGTCTCATACACACTTCAAGATTACTGCAAAGGGTTATCGTTAATACAATCACCAGGATGAGATTAGGAGCCTGAGCTGATCAGATGTACAGGGTTTCCTAGTGAGCAGGAGCAGACTATTATGTTGGAGTGTTGTTGTCTGGTCACTCACCTAAATATAATCATCAGAATAAGATTAAAGCCCTGATCTCATCAGATGTACAGGGGTTCCCAGTAAGCAGGGGCAGCCTATTATTTAGGGATGGGCTTACTATGATTGGCCAGCCTGTGTGCCAGAAAATTCTATAAAATGTCACAATTAATAAAGGTATGGCAGTTGTGTCTGTACTTACTTAAACAAGGTGTAAGTGTCAGTCTGTGAATTAATCCTAATTCCAAGGGATTATATGGTGTTCCTGAGATCCTGGTCTGCGAAAGCAATCTCCTGGGTGTGGTTCCTGTGTTTGGTCCATCTTCTGCTACCAGAGATGTACAAGGACCGCACAATTCTGCTGGATAGGTTTGTACCAGGTTCTTACCAAATCCAATTGAAGTAGCAGATCGTGACAATTGGCCGGCAGTCATGGGACCTTTGTGGAATATAGTAAGATGGCAATTTACAAGGACATGATGGAGCTGAGACCAGAGGAAATGCTTTCACATTTAAGCATGGATCAGCAGAGGACTGTTCTTGGACAGTGAGAGAGGAGAGGTGTATGTAATGGTCCTTTCCCAGTTCCCGTGGATGGGGAATGATTATCCCCAGTGTATATATATACCCTAACCCCTAACCCTAAACCCCAACCCTAACCCTAACTCAACCCTAACCTTAACCCTTAACCCTAACCCTTAACCCTAACCCTAACCCCTAACCCTAACCCTAACCCCTAATCCCTAACCCCTAACCCTAACCCCTAACCCCTAACCCTAACCCCTAACCCTAGACTTAACCCTAAACCTAACCCTAACCCCTAACCCCTAACCCTAACCCCTAACCCTAACCCTAACCCTAACCCCTAACCCTAACCCCTAACCCTAACCCTAACCCTAAACCCTAACCACTAACCCCTAACCCTAACCCCTAACCCTAACCCCTAACCCCTAACCCTAACCCTAACCCCTAACCCTAACCCTAACCCTAACCCCTAATCCCTAACCCCTAACCCTAACCCCTAACCCTAACCCCTAACCCCTAACCCTAGCCTTAATCCTAACCCTAACCCTAACACCCCTAACCCTAATTCTTTATCCCTACTCTATCCAGACCCCTAACCCTAATTCCTTATTCTTAAGCTACAATTAAATATCAATGTAATAACATAATGTCCCACAGGATGGAGACATACACTACAACAAACTCTGAAAGATGCAATAAATACCTTCATTCAACTAATTCAGTTTAGATCCAATAGCAATCTATACTATTGCCTTTCTACCCCCAAACCCTTACCCCATAACTGTAACTTGCAAAAAATAAGACTTTAATACAAGGAAAACACAAATTGGACATAAAATAATGCATGTGCAATATAAATGACATACTGCAGATTTCCAAAACATATTAATCAGCAAACATATACTAAGTGTATGATTAAATAATGAAAATTAAAAATCAATGTAATTCCAAAAACTGCCACAGGATGGAGACAAACTCAACAACAAACTTTGTGAGATGTAATCAATACTAGTGTTACTAACTCTAACGCATAATCTTTATCCGTTAACCCTAACCGTTAACCGCAAGCCCCAACCATAAACCCTATCCCAGTAACTCTCACCTGCAAACAAGAATATGTTTTTCATACAAAGAAAAAAAAACACAGACTGCCACATAAAATAGTGCATATACAATATAAATATCAAAAGGAAACAGCATATACTTAAGTGTATGAACAAATAATGCTAATTAAATATCAATGTAATTCAAAAAACTGCCACAGGATGGAGACAAAGCAACAATCTCGCTAACATTTTCTTCAACTGGTTCCGTTGAGATTCATTTGCTATCGCTATTGTTTTTCTGGATGAGTTCAGGTTGGACTATGAGTGTGTGTCATGCCCAGGGCCTGACTGGACTGTTTTACACCACGGTCTGGGCCTGACTGGCCAGAGTTACCCTGATTTTATTATTATGGTTATGTATTTCTTAGTGTTTATGGTTAAAATATGATTACTCTATTATACTGTAGGTATGTTGGTTTATGTATTATGTTTCATGTTATAGGAATTGTTGCAAAAAAACATATTAGATATTCTGCAGGCTATTGCATCGGCCAAATGCCCAAGACCGTAGTCTCATACACACTTCAAGATTACTGCAAAGGGTTATCGTTAATACAATCACCAGGATGAGATTAGGAGCCTGAGCTGATCAGATGTACAGGGTTTCCTAGTGAGCAGGAGCAGACTATTATGTTGGAGTGTTGTTGTCTGGTCACTCACCTAAATATAATCATCAGAATAAGATTAAAGCCCTGATCTCATCAGATGTACAGGGGTTCCCAGTAAGCAGGGGCAGCCTATTATTTAGGGATGGGCTTACTATGATTGGCCAGCCTGTGTGCCAGAAAATTCTATAAAATGTCACAATTAATAAAGGTATGGCAGTTGTGTCTGTACTTACTTAAACAAGGTGTAAGTGTCAGTCTGTGAATTAATCCTAATTCCAAGGGATTATATGGTGTTCCTGAGATCCTGGTCTGCGAAAGCAATCTCCTGGGTGTGGTTCCTGTGTTTGGTCCATCTTCTGCTACCAGAGATGTACAAGGACCGCACAATTCTGCTGGATAGGTTTGTACCAGGTTCTTACCAAATCCAATTGAAGTAGCAGATCGTGACCAGAGGAAATGCTTTCACATTTAAGCATGGATCAGCAGAGGACTGTTCTTGGACAGTGAGAGAGGAGAGTTGTATGTAATGGTCCTTTCCCAGTTCCAGTGGATGGGGAATGATTATCCCCAGTGTATATATATACACCCTAACCCCTAACCCTAACCCTAAACCCTAACCCTAACTCAACCCTAACCTTAACCCTTAACCCTTAACCCTAACCCTAACCCTAACCCCTAACCCTAACCCTAACCCCTAATCCGTAACCCCTAACCCCTAACCCTAACCCCTAACCCTAGCCTTAACCCTAACCCTAAACCTAACCCTAACCCCTAACCCTAACCCCTAACCCCTAACCCTAACCCTAACCCCTAACCCTAACCCAAACGCTAACCCTAATCCTAACCCCTAACCCTAACCCCCTAACCCTAACCCTAACTCTAACCCTAACCCTAAACCCTAACCCCTAACCCCTAACCCTAACCCTAAACCCTAAACCCTAACCCTAACCCCTACCCTAACCCTAACCCTAACCCCTAACCCTAAACCACTAACCCTAACCCTAACCCTAACCCCTAACCCTAACCCTAACCCTAACCACAACCCCCTAACCCTAACCCTAACCCCCTAACCCGAACCTAAACCCCCTAACCCTAACCTTAACCCCCTAACCCTAACCCCTAACCCTAACCCTTAACCCCTAACCCTAACCCCCTAACCCTAACCCCCTAACCCTAACCCCCTAACCCTAACTCTTTCCACTAACCCTAACCCTAACCCCTAACCCTAACCCCTAACCCTAACCTTAACCCTAACCCTATTTCCATGTGGCACAACAGGTAATGTTTGCCTAAAATCTCCTCCTAACAGCATCACCTTTCCACCAAATGGCAAATTATTATCCATCACTTCTTTTAAGAATCTATCAATACATTGCAAAGCATGACATGACATCATTGTTGCCTCGTCTATGATAATTAATTTAGCTTTTTTAAATGTTTTTGCTTTTATTCAGTCGAATATCTGACACTGATGTTTCCAAAATGGGAACTGGCAGCTTAAATCCACTATGCACAGTTCTACCACCGTCTAACAAAAGTGCTGCAATTCCAGTTGTTGCAAATGGCATTGCTATTTGACCCTGTGCTCGAATGTAACTCATCAAACAATTGTACAGATACATTTTTCCTGATCCACCAGGGCCGTCTAGATAGGAATACAGTTTTTTGACCATTTCATCATCTGTAGCATTTGTGATGGCATTAAATGCTTTCAACTGTAAAGTATTTAAAGTTGCCAGTTTTTCTTCAGTCTTTTGTTTTTATAGCTTGGTGTCATAATCATCAAAGTTGATGTCATCTATAAGTCCTGGATCAGGCAAATTAAAACTTGCACAATTTAATCCATGAGCCAACAATATTTCTTGAATTTCCATTAAAGTTTTTAACAGTGGTATTGGCTCATTGTAACGTTTCAAGAAGTCTTCTGACTTATTTAATTTAAATGTTTCCCACAAAGTAAACGCATCAGGTACATTGCAAAAAATGCAAATAAACGCAAATTGTTCTCTCATTTGCTTTGGCATTTGACATAGTGCTGCTTCTTCCAGACACCTCTCCCATTCTGTATCATCAGCTATGAAGTTTTGATGTCTTACAGCTAATAGAAAAGTATCATAAACTATGTTATTCACTGTGTGTAAATGTTCAAAACTTTGTGCACCGGGAACATGTAAAAGAAGTAATCTTAAACTGAAATGTCCGATGTCCCTTGGACTGACGGTATAAATTTGTGGTATAATTTTATGTGTATCTCTTCTTCTTTGTCCCCATAGACCATTTACAAATACATAGTGATAAGGAATCTCAATGTATAAAAATTGTCTGGCCTGCGTATCCTGGCAGTTTAATTTAAACCATGCTGTAAGTGTTGTATCGTGTTCACTTTGAGCTAATGCAGTTCTTGTATTGCCTGCAGTAAAGCAAACAAACTGACTTTGTGGCAAATGTACAGCTAAACGATACACAACATGCGACCGATCATGCATCTCAAATTTCAGAAGCCACCACATTGCTTCAGGAGCACTGACATAGCAAGCATCTAAATAATTTGAAAGTCTGACATGGAAAATTGGATTTTCCTTTTCGTTTGCAGCACCTTGCACAACAACAGTTGCTGCATCATATCCTTTGTATATATATTTATACACATATTTGATTGATTTAATAAAAGTGCAAGCTTCCACATTTATGTGTGCATTGTACTTCATGAGCAAATGTGGATTGTATGGAACGACAAATCTATTATCAACCTTTTGCCCACAGATAATAGCTATTTGTCCTTGTCTTCTTTTATACAAAGGGTATCCATCACAATTAGCATAAGGTTGCATTTGAAATTGTTTAGGAAATTTTTTAGTACATATTTTATTTTCCATACATTTCCATCAATTTGGATTGATATCTTCATATGGCCCATGAATCATTCTGTGTGTAACAATCTCCCAAAGTTTGGAATATTTTTCAGTATGTGAGCATGTGGCAGTCCTCTTTTTTGAAATTCAATGGTATAAACAAAAGCCACAGATTTTCCAAATAACTGTGCTTTAGTTATTAATGAATTGAGTTTGATTTTGAATACTCTTGCCACAAACAGCCTTATTAAATTGTGATTCAGCAAATTTAAAAGGGCTCTATTTAAGCACACAGCATATTTTATTTACAGAAGTTTTTAGTTAGTGAACTTCTATCCAAAACCAAGGTGTTCACTAATTAAAAACTTCTTTAAATAAAATATGCTGTGTGCTTAAATAGAGCCCTTTTAAATTTGCTGAATCACAATTTAATAAGGCTGTAAATCTGGTCAGTCAGAAGTAGTTTGTCCTAGATTCAAATTTTCCTTGATCTCTGGCTATTGTGCATTACATGTGAATGTAATGAATAAATCTGGTTTTCCAAATTTTGTGACAATTGACATGGCATCATTATATCTTTCTCGCAAATTGCGAGGAGATCCTTGGAAAGTGGATGGCAAAATAATTGCTCTTCCAGCTGTCATGTCTCTGTTGTCAGCCTATTCAGCGACATAATCCATCAATCCACAATACTGTTCTACTCGAAGCTTATTTTGTTGAAATTTTATGAAATTTAGATTATTTGCTTTGACTTGTAGATAGGAATCAATAATCCATTGTTGAGTGAGTTTGCCCCCACTTAAAATTGGATTAAAAGAATCCCGAATAGCAGTTTGTGCCACTTTATATTCCAGCATAAAAATATTGCATCTAACACGAACTTTACTATTGGGATAACTTTGCAATTGTAATTTTGGTTCCCATCCAGGTTCACCATTTGGAAATAAAATGGGATATGTCATTGGATCCAAAATTACAACTTAATATATTTATGTTTATAAAAGGTTGTTCTTCATTGCGTGGATATATTCTAATATCCCGCTGAAAAGGTGGTTCACCGTCTTCAATTTTAAAAACCATGGCAACCTCATTGACTGTTGGTAAATTATAACGTCTTTGATCAGTGTTGCAATCTCTTTTTAACACCATATTTACTCTTGGCATTGTCAATTGATGTGTTTGAGCATGTTCCTGTTGTTCTTTTTCAAGCTGTGCTAATTGTTTGTATGCTTGACTATATGGGTTGTTGGCCATAATTTTATCCAACTGTTTAAAGACTATGCGCAAAAACTGTTTATTTTCTGGTAGGGTCATCCTTTGTTCAACAGCTTCCATTGTATCTAAGACATATAACTGTGCAAATTTTCTTTGCTCTCCTTCTTGTGGGTGTAAATGTGAAGTTCGGTGGTAAATTTGTCCTTGAACTCTAAAACAGTAAGGACCATATCCTGGGACAGTTTATGTTAATGTGGCACCCATTGAAGCAAATGAAATTGCACTGTTATAAGATCATATGTTTTATTTAAAATTTGTATAATTTGGAAATGTTAGATCGATCATGATACTTTGTAAGTAATCTGGAAATGTGTGTCTTTGTGGAAGTCTTACCTTTCCTTTCTGACAACAACTAATGAAGTCACCGTCACTTGGTCTTTCCTTTAATAAAAGATAGGCCTCACAAAACTGACAAACAACATTAAGTAATCCACAATAATGAGTGCCTACTGTTAGTGCTGTAATGAAAGCAGAATCCTGAGCTTCCTCAACATAGATATCACTACAACTTTCTATATCTACATTGGTGTCATGTGTCTCTACATTTGAGTCATTAGGCAATATAGTATCATTGGGCAATGGTTCACAGACATGTTTTAGTTTACTTTTTCGTTTCTTGGAAGCCCCAGCACACTCACTTTGGGCTTTCTTACTCATTTTTCTTTTATTTAGAAGTCTCTGTCTGTCTTCTCTTAAGCATTGGGAAGTTTCAGGTGACTGTGCATCTCTCCACCTTTGCTTCCTTTCCCTTGCTAATCTTCTTTTGCGTTCAATCTTTTCTTCTCCATTATCCGCCATTGTAATCTGTAATCAATCTAAAAGGCAATAGCATTAATTAAAGAATGCAAACATTTTAAAATCGTTTTCTATTTTTCGATGCAATAAATGAAACCATTTTGGGATTTTTTTTATTAACATACATTAAATAGCAAAAGACTGCACATATATATATATATATTGCATTTTATTTTATGACTACTGAATTATCAATTCATTACTAAATGAATAAACGTTAGTGAATTAATCCAAAAATGAAATCAATGTTAAACCTAAAAAGTTACTTATACTCATAAAGAAGATCAAACATAAACAGCTATTATAGATGTGTTCTAAAAGAATGTTCAATTTTCTTAAAGATGCAATGAATGTAGATATGACGTGTAATTGATGTTCTTTAAAACGTAATGACTAAAGCATATATATAGATCTTCGTTTTTTTTCTTTTTCTGGTAATGACAACTTAAAATCTCCAAACCTCCTTCATCTTCCTTATATTCGTCTGATATCAGCAGAGGATGAATATGCAGCCATTTAACAACACATTTGAATCCATCATATCTCATTGTCTAACAATTAGAGAGAATATATTATTTACAAGTAGAAATCCATTATTAATCAAAACTACATGTTCCCTCAAAGGAGATATAGCTATACAGAGTATTGAAAATATACTTGGTATTAAATATAATATCTAAGAATTTTAATATACACTCTTTTTTCAATCATCTTTACAAGAAAACAGCAAGATTGATATTTTCATTCAAACCAAATGGTACCAGAGTATTGAGTAAGGTGATCCATTTACTCTCAGCTCCCAATAATTATTCTTCTAAGTTGCCACCTCTAATTCCAAGGTTAATTTGTTGCAGTTTGGTACACTTCATTTCCGCTTTACAATTATGTCTATGAAGAGAATGTCTAGCTACTGTAGTTACGGTTTTACCCCTCTCATAATCTTTCATACTATTCTTGATATTATTTACATGTCCCCCAGTCGTCTTCGTATTGCCCTCGAGTTTAAACCTACGTACCGCAAATTGCATGGACATTTTAAACAATAAATTAAATTTTTGGTACAATTGTAGAAACCGGTCATTGTATGTCTCTTGCCGGTTCTATCTTCCAAATAATTAATCTTTTTCCTATAAATGCAGAACTTAGTGCCCACACATGTGGGTACCGTTGGGTAGAGTCAATTTCTGCTTCAATTTCTGGAAATGACTACGTAAAAGTCTATCCTTGATGGTTTGTGATTTCCTCCAGCCTGTCTGAATACGTTCACCATTAAATGTATCAATTTGACCATCACATCTTAAGACATGAGCATGTTTATTTAGGATGGATTTTGTTTCCCTCCACTGTTGATTGAAAGTACTGATGAATCTAGGATAATGTGTCATACTTAGCCTCTTATTTTTGTGAACTAAAAGATCGTCTGTATTTGTGTGTAAGGCGCGATGATACGCTTTTTTCCACTATAGCCGCTATCCTTTCGACGGTCTGTCAAAATCTTTGCTTGTTTCCTAAAAGTTATCTCATCTCAGCAGTTACGGCGCATTCTCAAGAATTCACCGACGGGTATAGACCTCTTTGTGGCCGGGAAATGGGAGCTCTGAGAGTGAAGAGTGCCAAGAGCTGTTGGTGGAAGTTGCTTTTCTGTATAGGACTATACTTCCATCATCATTTTTGAAGATTTTTAAATCCAAAAATTCTATTTCTTGTAAGCTCATCTGATGAGTCACTCTCAGATTAAGTTCATTATCATTAAGAGTGGTATCAAATTCCGTGAAGCTGTCCATCTTATCGTCCCATAATAATAAAATATCGTCTATGTAGCGTAGCGACAATACAATTTTGTTGGTATATTTGGTCATGTCTTCACAGACCTCTCTCTCTCTCTCTCCCTCTCTCTCTCTCTCCCACCATCTCATGTAAATATTGGCATATGTTGGTGACACCGGGGACCCCATAGTGATTCCACCTACTTATAAATAGTATTTATTGGTAAATATAAAAAAGTTATGCTGGAGAATGAAATCCAATATTTCTATAATGAACTCCTTCTTCTCATCACTGTCTCTAGTGTCCATGCCCAAGAAATATCCTACCACTTCACATCCCTTTTGATGGTCCATCGAGGTATAAAGTGACTCTACATCACATTTTATTACTGTCTCGGTGTCAACTGTAATATCATTCAATCTGCAAAATGGAGACGTGAGGATTTTTTAGGACAAAGACATTACAAGTCAATGAATCGGAGAAAGTCCAAGGAACCAGTAGATTTCCAAGAACCATGTATACCAAGACACTTAAGAGACCGTCAAAAGTGGGGATACAGAACTGAAGTGACAAACCGAGGCAAGAATTGGAGGCGAGGAGCGAGACGATAAAAGATAACTCTACAGTCATTAATCGATCCTCACATGTCCTGACTGAACCCCAAAACAAGGTCTCTCCTTCTCACGATATACAATTTATTTGATGTTATCTTCATCTTTTCCCTAGGAAGCTCCTCATTAAACAATTATTTGCTTTGAGATCAGATTTTGGAAATAATGATGATCCGGATATTCAAAAAAAATCTGTGGATTGCGACAATTCTGGCGACACCAAAACATCACAACTGGATCAAGAATTTAGGTCAAAATCTAATGGTTCCAACGAAAAATATGATTATTACACCGGCTGAAAGTGAAGAATTGAAGTAAATAATAAGATGGAACGATCTCCTTGTGAAACCTTCGGACAAAGGTGGTAACGTGGATATATCTAAAAGAGTGAATTATATCTGAAAGAGGCCAAAAAGGAATTACAGGACAAGTTGGGCGATCCCACAGAAGGATATTTATGTAAATACAATAAAATCATTAATGATGCCTCTGATGAAAATGTAATATTCAAGAGGGAATGGTTATATTTACATGAACCCTCGCTATGCGACAGATGTGACCCAAGATACATAAAGATATAAAGAACCCTCCCGGACGCCCCATCATTTCTGGAAATGGCGAGCAGATTTATAGATAAAAAATTACGACATATTGTGTGGAACTTACCATCATTTGTGAAGGATACAAGAGATGTCCTAAATCGCCTAAACAATGTTTTCCTGCAAGAATCTACATTTCTAGAGACTGCAGATATTATCTCTGTATATGTCAATTTGCCATGAAACGCCATAAAATATTTCTTATCTATGGAAACAATTTTCAAAACACAATTTAATGACTTCATCTTGGATCTCTTGGAGTTCTTTCTTTGCCAAAACTACGTTGTCTTCAACAACAGATTTTATCTCCAGACTCGCAGGGCTGCGATGGGGACCGCTCGCTATAGACTTAGCGTTAGAGTCACAGAGTACATGCTCGCGCTCCCACATACGCCAATATATATTTGGGATGGGAGCATGTATTCTGTGACTCTAACACTAAGTATACTGATTGTATAGTATTGTGGATAAGCGTTGGTTGTGTCGGACGGAACCGAACCAGAACTCGAGGATTTCTTTGAAATTTTGAATCACGATCAATACAACTTGAAGTTGACAAATCGAATGAAAACTGATACAATCCATTTTTTGGATATCACAATTATTAAAGGTAAAGAAGGAAAGATCATAACGCCGCGACAAATAGCACATTACATAACACACGTGCCCACTTACCTTCTATAATGAAACCTTATGGGGAATTTCTGAAAATCCGTTGAAACTGCTCAGAAGATGAAATCTTTAAGGAAAGATCCAGAGAACTTACACAAAGACTGAAACTGAGAAGCTACAGAGGAAAATCTCACAAAGCCCATCACGAAGCCCATCACAAAGCCCATCACAAAGCCCATCACAAAGCCCATCACAAAGCCCATCACAAAGCCCATCACAAAACTCTACATATGCAAATAGATGATTTATTGAGACCACACGTGAATACCAAAAAACAAGAACCTAAACGTTATGTAGGAACTTTTTGTGAACAATGGCGGAACATTTCAGCTATTATAAATAAACACGCTCATATTCTCAGAACAGATGACGTCTTGAAACTGATTTTGGGAGATCTCATTTATACAGGTTGGAGGAGAAGCCAATCATTAAAAGATACATTGGTTAGCAGTCATTTCTATAAAAAACGAAAATTGACTCCATCATCTGAAGGAACTTACCGATGTAGAGGACGCACTTTCTGTGGATCTATGAAAAAAATTACCCAAGTACAAGACAGACAAAATAAAATAATAAAACTTAAAGGCCTATATAACTGCGCTAGTACTAACGTAGTGACTGTGTGTCCATGTCCCCTACAGTACATTGGTATCACCACCAGTGAATTACGAAGGACGTTGGGTGAACACATTTACAATTTCAAGAACGCCCTAAAGGATCTAAGTAAAAACAAAGTATTAACAATAGTAGCAAGACATTTTCTGAAAAAACATGATTCAAGACCTAAATTACACTGTTGGGTATTAAGTAAAATTGGGACTAAGAAAAGGAGATATGGAAAAAGAAAATGGAGACAAAATGGATAATGCAATTGAATACTTTAGTACCTTTTGGTCTCAATGAAAATTGTAACTTTATGGTTTTTACTTCGAGGGTCTTAAGAAGAGATAATAGTTACTAACTTAAGATAATTATAGAATTATCCCACCCATACACACCATGAATCAGCCATGTTACTATTACAAATGTACATTATTTATGTTAAGAATATCTTATTAGAACTATTTTTCTCTTTTTGACACTTTGTTCATAACTTTATGATAACCACTTGTATCACATATATAGTTGTGAGCGTACGAGTTGTTGCTAACGCTGCGGGCCTTGTGTAGCGAGGGCCGCGGCTTGCGCAGCGAGCCAAGGCCCTCGCAAAGCGAGGGCACTGGCCGAGGGTCTCAGGTCTCAGTTGCTGGCATGGAGCGCCGAAAGCGCTCCATGCCAGCAACTGCGATCCTCGCAAAGTTCACGTCGCAACCCAAACAGCACGACACACACATTACGACACTCGCAAACAACATACGAGACACGTTCACACACATTACGGCCTCGCAACACTTGGACGCAACTCGCGAACATTACAAAATTAAAAACACAATACATACACACAGCACATACATAAAAACATTACCTACACAAACAGGGAGCATCCAGGACCTCAAAAATGCAAATTACACCTTGATTTCACTCGAAATAAAAGAGTTTAGAAAGTAAAAAATTTGCTAAGCGACAAAAAAATGGCCGCCGAAAAAAACTAAAACGAGGCTACACACGCAAACACCATACGACACACGTAAACAGATATTACGACCTTGCAAACATCGGACGCAACACGCCGACATACAAACATTTAAAACACACTAAATACACACAACACACACATAAAAAGCTTACCTACAGCAAGAGGAACCAGCCAGCACCTCAAAAAAACAAGTTACATCTACATTTAAATAAAAATAAAACACTTTAGACACTAATACTATCGCTAAGCGAGAGACAAAATGGCCGACGAACAAAACGAAAACAAGGCTTCAGACGTAACTATACTACACTTACTCGCAATAATGAAACACATACTATGCGGAACGTATCACACTCATATTAAACACCATTTTAACCACTACTACGCACAAAATGGCGGATGGAACGCAAATTGTAAGCTGGAACGCAAATAGCGCATGCGTATTGCGTTCTAACGGTCTAACTTTCCAGAACTTTCTACAAGTTTATGAATACTGCCTATTTCAAACAAAAAAATACATTTCTCCTCAGGTGATGAACGGAGTGACTGGACATGGCGCTGCTGCTGTTACTTGAGAAGAGAATTGTTTCCTAATTTACTACTTTGCATTGTGCAAATTACAACTGAGAGGTAAGCTATAATATATTACATTTTATTATCAGGACAGGTCAAACAAATAAAAAAAAAAATTGGGTTTATGTAGTGACATGTATGGCACATTTATGTGTATAGGCTCAAAAAAAAAATACGGTTCATTTAACAAAACAACAAAAAAACATAATTCTATAATAAACAGAGGTTTATGTATAGTGACATGTGACACGCACATATATGTCTATAATGTATATTGACATGTGACACACACATTTATGTGTACTGCCCCTTCATAGTGACATGTGACATGGACATATATGTGTATAATGTATAGTGACATGTGACACACACATTTATGTGTACTGCCCCTTCATAGTGACATGTGACACGGACATATATGTGTATAATGTATAGTGACATGTGACACGCACATTTATGTGTACTGCCCCTTCATAGTGACATGTGACACGGACATATATGTGTATAATGTATAGTGACATGTGACACGCACATTTATGTGTATAATGTATACTGACAAGTGACACGGACATATATGTGTATAATGTATACTGACATGTGACACGCACATTTCTGTGTATTGCCCCTTCATAGTGACAAGTGACACGGACATATATGTGTATAATGTATACTGACATGTGACACGCACATATATGTGTATTGCCACTGCAACAAAATTACCTTAAAACAAAATCAGTAAACAACTACATTTAAATTACATTATATGTCATGTATACTGATATGTCACACGCACATATATGTGTATCATCTATAGTTACATCTCACACACACACATTTATGTGTGTTGGAAAAAAAAATATAAGGTTAATTTAACCATTTAAATATGAGTCATGTATACTGATATGTCACACGTACACAAAATAATTACATTAAACTATGGAATGTGCTTCATGTATGTGACATATGTGTGTAGCCCCGAACAAAAAATAAGGTTAATTGAAAAAAATTACACAACTATATTTAAATGACATTCCTTTACTGCAATTCAATAGATCATATAAAGCTGAATCTTTTTTTTTCTTTGAATATTCAAACAGACTCTGCATCAACAGCGTCCCTCAACAATTTGCACCGTGCATTGTGAAGCACAATCCCTTTTAAAGAACACCAACAAAGAAGAAGAGGTAAGATACAACAAGACATTACATGCTCAAAAGGCCATGCTTTGCTAGATGAAAAATTATAAATATACAAATAACTATTTCACTTTCTTTTTCAGACACTACAAGAAGACCGGCGGATTAAGATTGGCAGGAGGGGACCGTCTGTCATTCAAAACTTCAATCAAGGTAAAGTATTAAGTATAAACAAGAAAGAACCATGAGCCTCATTCAATTGCGACTTCCTCAATTGAATAGGGCTCTATATAAGCACATAACATATTTTTTATACAGAACTTTTTAGTTAATGAACTTCTAACCACAATCAAGGTTTTCAATTACTAAAAACTTTGCTCAATAAATATGTTATGTGATTATATAGAGCCCTCTTCAATTGGCAAAATTGCAATTCAATGAGGACCTATATATCTTTAATGGCCAAGGGCCTCACTCAAATGTGATTTGCCCATTTCAATAGGGCTCTATATAAGCACAGAGCATATTTTTTAAAGGAAATTTTTCTTTTGTGAACACGTTGCTTTTGGATACAAGTTCACTAAATACAAAATTCCGTTACAAAATATGCTCTGTGCTGATATTGAGCTCTATTCCATTGGACAAAACACAATTGAATGAGGAGCTCACAATATAACAAATGCAGTAACCAAAGGCCCTCATTCAATTGCTATTTTGGACAATTAAATATGCCTATAAATAAGCACTTTTAGGCCCTTATTCAATTATAACAAATATATGTGATGTGCTTATTTACAACCCTATTCAATTTTCAACATTGCAATTCAATGACGGCCTTAGAGTACTATTACATTGTAAAAAATGCAATTGAATGAGGGGCAAACTATGCAACATATGGTACACACAAAGGGCCTCATTCTATTATCGGCCGTAAATCGGCCGTAAGGCTGCGATTCCTTGCGGGGGTTCAGTTAACTCGCGATTCTATTATACGGCCCCGCAAGGATCTCATCTTACGGCCGGCCGCATATCTTGGAACCGGCCGTAAGCTGTGAAATATAAAAACACAAAAATAAATTCAAGCCTGCACTGTACAGCTCTGTAAATGCTAGGGATCATATTGGGGGACATGAGGATTAAAAGAAACCCCCTCTCAAGCTTGCACATCTGCCCAAACCCGAGTTCAAATTAACTGTTTATTTTCCGGCTGCGGCGTGGGCGGGTCTGAGGTGCTCCAAGCCCTCTGGACTTTTTACATGGATATTTTACGGATATTAAAAATAAAATATTTTACGGATTTGAGTATAGGATAATTATGTGCTATTTATTCTAACACCTAAAATCACTTTATAGTCTTCTCAAAGTGCAGGATGGCTTTATTTGAGCTATTTTATGTGCTTAATTGGTGCTAGCGAGACCTCTTTCCTGCAAGTAAGCTGCGGCTCGCTTTTAGCCTTGCAGAGAGGTTTCCCGGAGCAATTGAATTGCAAATCTCTTGCGGCCGTTTTAGATCAAAGGCTTTCCTCCGGCGCGAGCGGCCGCAAGAGATAGCAAGGCACCGGCCGCAAGCCTGCCGGAATCCCCGGCCGTAAGGGAATAGAATAGCAGAATAGCTTGCGGCCGGTCCTTGCGGCCCCGCAACGGCTGCGGCCGCTAATAGAATGAGGCCCAAAGGCCCTCATTCAATTGCAATTTGCCCAATTGAATAGGGCTCTAAATAACAACATAACAATGTTTTTAAAAGAAGTTTTTAGTTACTAAAAATATATCCAAAATAAAGTTTTTAAATGACTAAAAACTTATTTAAAAAAATATGCTATGTCCTTATTTAGGGCACGATTCAATTAGCCAAATCGCAATTAAATGAGACACAAACTGCTACACACAAAACAGAATTTCTTATTCAATGTTTAACTACCTATAAGCCTTACAAAGAAGCCAAAATAAGAATAACAAAAGTGTTGCGCACCTAATAGCATTGTACAAAAAATCACACAAACTCATAGGAAACTACATTAACATTCTTCTTTAATGTTTAACAAACTATAACCAGTACAATCAAGAATAAATAACTTTTGCACAAGTGGTGCGCACCAAACAGGATTGTCAAAAACTAACACAAACACATAGCAAACTACATTAATTATATTATTTCATGTTTCACTAACTATAACCATCCCAATAAAGGTTAAATAAGTATACCACAAGTGGTGCGCACAAAACAGGATTGTACAAAAAATAACATAAACACATAGCAAACTAAATTTATATTCTTATTTAATATATCACAACCCACAAGACTTACTAAGAACCTTAAATAAGAATAACAAAAGTCGTGGGATTGTACAGAAAGTAAAAAAAAAAAAAAATAGAAAAAAATAACCATAACTGATACAATACAGTCAAATTAATACATTTTTCAATTATTTAAAAGACATTTCACTCAAACAACATTTTCTATTTTCTATTACAACAGATACTGCGTGAAGACAATCGAACGAGGACTTTTTACACAGGACCGGACCATCGGACGAGGACTCGGACCAGACCAGCAGACGAGGAATTTCAACACAGGACCAGACCATCGGACGAGGACTTTCACCAACGGACCACAACATCGGACGAGGGATATCGCCACAGGACCACAATATCGGACAGAGGCTATCGCCACAGGACCACACCATCGGACGAGGACTTCCAACAGAGGACCACACCATTGGACAACGATTTTGAACCGAGGACCAACAAACATTCGGATTTAAATCACACTTCAACCAAGGTACAGTATAATAAGTACTAAAGTATAAAACTAAAGAAACTGCTTTCAGTTGCATCCGTGTCAACAGAAAAATACAATAATTAATTTACTATCTCCCTTATTTTATTTAAATTGCTACTATGCAATACATAGCTCAATAACCACATCACTTTTTTTTTTAGCAAAGAAGTTTTGCAGTGGAAAATATCTATCCACAAACAACGTTTTTAATAAATAAAACCATTATTTTAAAAAAATATGTTACATGCTTATTTACAGCAGTATTCCATTGGCCAAATTCTGAGCCACTGAAGACAGGAATTATAAATTTAACTAAATATAAATGATACATTCATGATTTGCCTTTTATTTCACCAATTGTGCACAAGAATCTTTAACAGGAATTACAAATTTAAATATACACAATTACATTTATTTTTTTTCCTTTACAGATTAATATGGCTGATAACGAGACCAAAGAAGAGAAGAAAAGACGTCAAACTAGAGAAAGACAAGAGAGATGGGCCGCCCAGCAGACACCTGAGGAGAAAGAAATTCGACGAGAAAAAGAACGCAAAAGACTTGCAAATAAAAGAATATCAGCTGCAAAAATGAAAGATACAACCAAAAAAAATAAAAAAATAATAAAGCATTTACAAACTGTTCCTAAAACATCAGATGACATTTTACAAGATACCAGTCAAGACAGACCAAAAAAAGCAACTACAAAAACAAAGCATTTACAAACTCTTACTAAAAACTTACAGGACATTTCAACCAAACAAGTCCAACATATACCAAGAAAAGCTACGAAAAAAACTAAACATTTAGAACCTGTTGTTGAAACATTTCATGACTTTTCATCTGATGAATATGAAAGTCAACATCCGATATGCTTTGCAAATTGTCCTTTACTGAAGTCTTTAGCAGTAGAGGTTCATAGTTGTGGGGACATGACTACTCAATGTCAATTTTGTGAGGCTTATTATTTTAAACAGGAGAGACCCAGAGATGGACAATTTATTAGTTGCTGTCAAAAAGGCAAGTTCAAACTTCCAGAAAGGAAACAATTTCCAACCTATTTACAAAATATTATGACTGAACCTACTTTTCCAAATTACAAAAATTTTAAGACAAACATAAGATCCTACAATAGTGCCATATCATTTGCATCTATGGGGGCAACATTGGCTGCTAATGTACCAGGACATGGTCCTTACTGTTTTAAAGTCCAAGGACAAATTTATCATCGGACTTCACATTTACATCCAGAGGAAGGAGAGCAAAGAAAATTCGCTCAACTATATGTCCTAGATACAATGGAAGCTGTTGACCAACGTATGCAGATGGAAGAAAATAAAAAATGCTTACCCAGTGTTTTCATAGAGCTAAATAACATTATGGACAACAATCCCTACAGTAAAGCTTACAAAAAATTGGCAGAAGTAGAAAATGAACAACTACTTCATGCACAAAGACATCAATTACCCATGCCAAAGGTTAATATGGTGCTTAAAAGAGACAGACATACTGATAAACATCGTTATAACTTGCCAACATCAAATGAGGTTGCAATGGTGTTTCAGAATGATGAAGGAGAACCACCATTTCAAAGAGACATTAGAGTATATCCCAGAAATGAGGAGCAACCATTTATTAATATTAATATCTTAAGTCCAAATTTAGATCCAATGACATATCCCATCTTTTTCCCACACGGAGAAGCAGGTTGGCAACCAAAATTAACTCTTCCCAGTTACCCAAATGCTAAAGCCAGAATCCGAAATAATGTTTCTATGCTTGAATTTAAAGTAGCTCAAATTGCCATTAGAGATGAATTTAATCCAATTTTATGTGGTGGGAAACTAACACAACAATGGATTATTGATTCATATTTGCAAGTTGAGGCAAATAATTTAAACTTTATAAAATATCAACAAGATAAACTACGTGTAGAACAATATTCTGGACTCATGGACTATGTTGCTGACGTGGCTACAAGCAGAGACATGACAGCTGGCAAAGCCATCATTTTACCATCTTCCTTTCAAGGATCTCCTCGAAATATGAGAGAAAGATACAATGATGCTATGGCTATTGTGACAAAATTTGGAAAACCAGATTTATTTGTGACATTTACATGTAATCCACAATGGCCAGAAATTAATCAAAATCTACTTCTTGGGCAAAGTGCTTCAGATCGACCAGATTTAGTAGCCAGAGTTTTTAAGATAAAATTAAATGAATTAATACGTGACTTCACTATAAATCAGTTATTTGGCAAATGTCTTGCTTATGTATATACCATTGAATTTCAAAAAGAGGCCTTCCACATGCACATCTTCTCATAATACTTCAAGAGAAAGATAAATTAGATACTTTGGACAAAGTGGATGCAGTCATAGTTGCTGAACTACCAGATCCAGAACTATATGGTAGACTATATGAGATTGTTACTCATCGCATGATTCATGGACCCTGTGGAGACCTTAATCCACAATCACCATGTATGGAAAATAATCAATGTTCAAAAGATTTTCCAAAAGATTATAGAGACAAAACATATGCAAATTGTGATGGATATCCACTTTATAAAAGAAGAGAAGGAGATAGTGCCATTATTCGTGGAAAAAAAGTGGACAATAGATATGTAGTACCCTACAATCCACATTTACTCATGAAGTACAACGCCCACATCAACGTAGAAGCCTTCACTTCCATCAAATCCATTAAATATGTCTACAAATATATTTACAAAGGTTACGATGCAGCTACTGTAGTCGTCAAAAGTGCAGACAACCCTGAAAGTAGTGAGTTAGTACATGATGAACTTGCATCTTATGTAGATGCTCGCTATGTCAGTGCGCCAGAAGCTATGTGGCGGCTTTTAAAATTTGAAATGCATGATAGATCACATGCAGTATATAGGTTAGCAGTACATTTGCCACAACGACATTTAGTCTATTTCCATGCTGGAAATGAAATGAATGCATTGGCCCAAAGTGAAGATCGTCACACTACACTAACTGCATGGTTTGCATTAAATTCCACTGATGCTCAAGCAACACAATACTTATATATTGAAATTCCATATCACTATGTTTTTGTGAATGGATTATGGAGAGCAAGAAAAACCAGAGGCAATAAAATAATTCCACGAATTCACACAGTCAGTCCAAGAGATGTTGAACGATTTTGCTTACGGATATTACTTTTAAATGTTCCAGGAGCACAAAGTTTTGAACAATTAAGAACTGTTAATGACATTGTATATGAATCCTTCCATTTAGCTGCAAGACATAGAAACTTACTCGCTGATGATACAGAGTGGGAAAGATGTTTAGAAGAAGCAGCACAATGTCAAATGCCACGACAGATGAGAGAACAATTTGCTTTTATTTGTATCTTCTCAAATGCTCCAAATGCATTAGCTTTGTGGGAGACTTTTAAAAGTAATATGGCTGAAGACTTTATGCGACGATACAATGAACCCATTGCACACTTAAAAGCCTTAATGGAAATTCAAGAAGTCTTTTTAAGTCATGGATTAAGTTGTGCAAGTTTTAATTTGCCTGATCCAGGTCTAATAGATGACATTAACTTTGAAGACTATGACATTCAACTACAAGCAGAAAGAACAGAAGAAAGACTTGCAACTTTAAATACACTACAATTGCAAGCATTTCATGCCATTAAAAATGGTATAGATGATGACATGGTGACAGAGCGTTATTTCTATCTTGATGGACCTGGCGGATCAGGGAAAACATATTTGTACAATTTATTAATGAGTTCAGTACGAGCACAAGGAAAAATAGCAATGGCGTTTGCCACTACTGGAATTGCTGCACTTTTATTAGAAGGTGGAAGAACTGTTCATAGTGGATTTAAACTGCCAGTGCCTATTTTGGAAAATTCTGTGTCAGATATTCGCATGACATCCTTACAAGCAAAGAAATTGAAGAAATGTAAATTAATTATAATAGATGAGGCCACAATGATGTCATGCTATGCCCTCCAATGTATTGACCGTTTGCTTCGTGAAGTCATGGATAATATTTTTCCATTTGGTGGAAAGGTAATGTTGTTGGGTGGCGATTTTAGACAAACATTACCTGTCGTACATGGAAATCGAACTGACATTATCGAAACATGTATAAAGTCAAGTACAGTATGGAAACATTTTACCCATCTTCAACTGCAACAAAATATGAGATCAGAAGGCCAAACTGTTTTCAATAATTGGCTTATTAAAATTGGAGAAGGCAGAACAGAAAAAATACAACATTTACCTAACGACACTGTAGAGATCCCACCTCATATGATTTGTCAACAAGATATTATATCGGCTATATTTGAAGGGAGCATAAATAACGAAGAATATTCCGAGCTTGCCAACCAAGTTATACTGACGTGTAAAAATAAAGATGCATTAATACTCAATAATGAAATCTTAAAAAAAATTAATGCACCACAAAGAAATGATCACAGTGCTGATTCTGTACTTGCTGATGACAATGAAAGTCAGGCAAACTTTTCAACTGAATTCATTAACTCTTTAACTCCTTCTGGAATGCCACCACATATTTTGCAGCTAAAGAAAGGTGCAATTATCATGTTACTGCGAAATATGAACCCCAAAAAAGGCCTATGCAATGGCACAAGATTAATTGTTCAACAATTAAAGGACCATTTTATAGATGCTGAAATTTTAACTGGGACCCATAAAGGAGAGAGAGTTTTCATACCAAGAATAGATTTAGCACCAAGTGAAAGTAGTCTCCCTTTTATACTTCAAAGAAGACAATTTCCCATTATTATGGCATTTGCCATGACCATTAATAAATCACAAGGTCAAACTTTCAAATCTGTGGGTATTTACTTGGAAGAACCAGTTTTTGCACATGGTCAATTGTACGTTGCGTTGTCACGCTGCAAAAATCCACAGGCTATTAAAGTTTACATTGAAAACAATGAAAGTCAAGGTGATTTATTAGAAGATGGACGTATTTTTACTAAAAACATTGTCTACTATGAAGTACTATGACTTTGCAGGATACAAACTAAAGCCATGCAAACATTTTGAAAAAACATTCAAAAATACAAAACAATTGGTTGTTTAATTCAGTCATAATTAATGGAAGTCATGTTTATGGATAATTCGCCTCACAAAATACTTGCCTTGCATTTCTATGAAAAATTATGTTAAAATGTTAAGTCACTATGTTAATGTTTCTGTTACAAGTTTAAAAACAATGGGCCCTATTAAATTCCAGCCTCGTAAATAAGAGGCTTCTACTTAAGCCCTACGTACTGCAAAGTTTCTCTAACTTACAATGCTATTAAATTAGCCCTGCTGCGAGCAACGTATGAGCTACGCAGCAGGGCCGTACGTATCTACACTGCGTAAATGTACATGAGGAGTGACAGCCTGCGAGATGATATCGCAGGCTCCCACTCCTCATCAATTGCTGCGGGGGTCCTAAAAGGGACCTCCGCGGCAGTCCCCCACATAAGCCCTGCCGTGGGGGTACTCCGAATACCACCCCCCGGCACCTAAAATTAACCCCCCCTCAATGCGGGGGTCCCCGTCGGGACCCCCGAAGTGTCCTCACATGAACACCTTGCTGCAGGGGTCCATAGGAACCCCCGCAGCCCCCACACATTAACCCCTTGCAGCGGGGGTCCCCGATCTGCATAGATCAGGCCCTCCGCTGCATTTAAAACTTTTAAATTCCCCGCCGCGGCTCCTTAAAGGGACCGCGGCACACTATTACCCAATCCCGGCCGCGGCACTTAAAATTAACCCCCCTCTATGCTGGGGGTCCCCATCGGGACCCCCGAAGTGTCCCCATATAAACCCCCTGCAGCGGGGGGCCCCGATCGGCACCGATCGTGACCCTGCTGCAATTCAATTTTAAATTTCCCGCCTCGCGGGTCCTCAAAGGACTGTAAAGGTCCTGAAAGGACTCGCACTAAAAATATTAACCCCAGGCAACTATAATTACCCCATTAACTCATGATGGTCAATCCAGACCACCATAAGGCCTAAATTAACCCATTAACTCATGATGGTCAATCCAGACCACCATAAGGCCTAAATTACCCCATTAACTCATGATGGTCAATCCAGACCACCATAAGGCCTAAATTAACCCATTAACTCATGATGGTCAATCCAGACCACCATAAGGCCTAAATTAACCCATTAACTCATGGTGGTCAATACAGACCAC
The DNA here is from genome assembly GCA_027410445.1 of Discoglossus pictus. Classification (NCBI taxonomy): domain Eukaryota; kingdom Metazoa; phylum Chordata; class Amphibia; order Anura; family Alytidae; genus Discoglossus; species Discoglossus pictus. The sequence continues at coordinate 4,534 of JAPZIH010000133.1, read as the reverse complement.
CATAAGGCTCTATTTAACCCCATCAGTCCCATAAGGGTATATTATTACCATTATGGGCCTGTTACAACCCAACATTAACCACATAAGTGCCATGATGGTCCTCAAGGACCATCATGACACTAACTACAAACACTACACTATAACCCCCAATAAACCATTTAATCTAAACTAACCCCCCTCTACACTAATCTATTAACACTTACACTACCTACCTACACTACCTACCCCCTAATAAACCTCCCCAACACTCTAATTACAAAAAACAAAAAACCTACAGCACAGAAAACAAAAAACCTACAGTACAAAAAACAAAAAAACCTACAGTACAGAAAAAAAAAAACATTTACAACCCCACCCCCCACTACAGAAAATAAAAAAATTACACACCTGAAAAGGAAAGACAGATAAACACAATACAATACATACATATAATACATTACATACATTACATACAATACATGACATTACATATAATATATTACATATAATATATTACATATAATACATTACATACATTACATACAATACATGACATTACATATAATATATTACATATAATATATTACATATAGTCCTAATCAAATACCCCCTATCTATCTAACATACAATCTATTTAATTTAAAATAAATCCTAACTATATCAAATACATCCCCCTATCTATCTAATATACAAAAAATCCTAACTACATACACAGACCCTTATTCTAAAATAAAATAAAATAATTACAGTCCTAACTACATACACAGACCCTAATTCTAAGCTAAAATCAATAAATTAAGACCACTTACCTTTAAGATGTTGCTTCAGATCACTAACCTATGGGTCAAACAAAAATAAAAATTAGTACAAAACATTAACATCAAATAAATAAACATTCTATACATTCTAAATATTCAACTCACCTTTACAGCATGTCCAGTCACTGTTTAGCTCTTCCGGCGCGGCCCTGTTAAAAAAAAAAACACAATACATGAATACATGAATACAATATATAAACAATAAATAAAATATACAAATAAACATCTAAATATACATTTAACTTACCTCCCCGCGATGTCCCCGGCCTTCTCTCCTTCAGCCCCGGCTGGGCCGCGGAACCATCCGCGCTCTAAAAAAAAAAAAAAAAAAAAAAACTAACGGAGGTCTGCACTGGCAGACCTCCCCGACGCTACTGAACCTCCCGGAGTCGTTTCCGTGAGGAAATTGGCATTGTCGGCTTGTGATTGGCTGAAAAAGCTGTCAGCCAATCAAAAGTCGTCAATGTAGGAGCCAATCAGGATGCGCAGATGTCTTCTACCAATCACTCCGTGGGGGTGTATCCCATAGTGATTGGCTGAAGGCATCTGAGCGTTGTGATTGGTTCCCATAAAGATAGACAAGTGTTTTAGCCAATCAGGGTGGGATATTGGGGTGTATCCCATCCTGATTGGCTCACACATTGACGACTTTTGATTGGCTGAAATTGATAGACAGCTTTTTCAGCCAATCACACGCCGCCAATGCCATTTTCCTCCCGGAAACGACTCCGGGAGGTTCAGTAGCGTCGGGGAGGTCTGCCAGTGCAGACCTCCGTTAGTTTTTTTTTTTTTTAGAGCGCGGATGGTTCCGCGGCCCAGCCGGGGCTGAAGGAGAGAAGGCCGGGGACATCGCGGGTAGGTAAGTGAAATGTATATTTAGATGTTTATTTGTGTATTTTATTTATTGTTTATATATTGTATTCATGTATTCATGTATTGTGTTTTTTTTTTAACAGGGCCGCGCCGGAAGAGCTAAACAGTGACTGGACATGCTGTAAAGGTGAGTTGAATATTTAGAATGTATAGAATGTTTATTTATTTGATGTTAATGTTTTGTACTAATTTTTATTTTTTGTTTGACCCATAGGTTAGTGATCTGAAGCAACATCTTAAAGGTAAGTGGTCTTAATTTATTGATTTTAGCTTAGAATTAGGGTCTGTGTATGTAGTTAGGACTGTAATTATTTTATTTTAGTTTAGAATTAGGGTCTGTGTTTGTAGTTAGGATTTTTTGTATATTAGATAGATAGGGGGATGTATTTGATATAGTTAGGATTTATTTTAAATTAAATAGATTGTATGTTAGATAGATAGGGGGTATTTGATTAGGACTATATGTAATATATTATATGTAATATATTATGTGTAATGTATGTAATGTCATGTATTGTATGTAATGTATGTAATGTATTATATGTAATATATTATATGTAATGTCATGTATTGTATGTAATGTATTTAATGTATTATATGTATGTATTGTATTGTGTTTATCTGTCTTTCCTTTTCAGGTGTGTAATTTTTTTATTTTCTGTAGTGGGGGGTGGGGTTGTAATTGTTTTTTTTTTCTGTACTGTAGGTTTTTTTTTTTCTGTACTGTAGGTTTTTTTGTTTTTTGTACTGTAGGTTTTTTGTTTTCTGTGCTGTAGGTTTTTTGTTTTTTGTAATTGGAGTGTTGGGGAGGTTTATTAGGGGGTAGGTAGTGTAGGTAGGTAGTGTAAGTGTTAATAGATTAGTGTAGAGGGGGGTTAGTTTAGATTAAATGGTTTATTGGGGGTTATAGTGTAGTGTTTGTAGTTAGTGTCATGATGGTCCTTGAGGACCATCATGGCACTTATGTGGTTAATGTTGGGTTGTAACAGGCCCATAATGGTAATAATATACCCTTATGGGACTGATGGGGTTAAATAGAGCCTTATGGTGGTCTGGATTGACCATCATGAGTTAATGGGTTAATTTAGGCCTTATGGTGGTCTGTATTGACCAACATGAGTTAATGGGTTAATTTAGGCCTTATGGTGGTCTGGATTGACCACCATGAGTTAATGGGTTAATTTAGGCCTTATGGTGGTCTGGATTGACCACCATGAGTTAATGGGTTAATTTAGGCCTTATGGTGGTCTGGATTGACCATCATGAGTTAATGGGTTAATTTAGGCCTTATGGTGGTCTGTATTGACCATCATGAGTTAATGGGGTAATTATAGTTGCCTGGGGTTAATATTTTTAGTGCGAGTCCTTTCAGGACCTTTACGGTCCTTTGAGGACCCGCGAGGCGGGAAATTTAAAATTGAATTGCAGCAGGGTCACGATCGGTGCCGATCGGGGCCCCCCGCTGCAGGGGGTTTATATGGGGACACTTCGGGGGGCCCGTTGGGGACCCCCAGCATGGAGGGGGGTTAATTTTAAGTGCTGCGGCCGGGATTGGGTAATAGTGTGCCGCGGCCCCTTTAAGGAGCCGCGGCGGGGAATTTAAAAGTTTTAAATGCAGCGGGGGGCCTGATCTATGCAGATCGGGGACCCCCGCTGCAAGGGGTTAATGTGGGGGTGCTGCAGGGGTCTCTATCAGGACCCCTGCAGCATGGGGATGTGTATAGGGTGCAGGGGGGAGCCTCACACTGCTGTCTCGGGCTGTTCCGAGGCAGCACGTAGAGGCTTTTGGATCCCTTGCGTGGACTTTTTGTCCACGTAGGGATTCTTACGATATGCGAGACTCGTGCATAGATTTAAGGCTACGTAGCTCTCTCGGAGCCTATTCTCGGCCATTTTCTCGTAGTCATATCGCAAAGCAGGCTGCGAGAGATTCGGTACTCGCAAACAGCAGGAAAACTGCCTTTTGCGAGCACCGAGAGAACTACGAGGGAGAATTTAATAGGGCCCTAAATTTTCAAGTTATTTCATTCAACATATTACAAAGTTCATGTTAAGAGGTCAAGCACCTTTTAAGTCACAATGTAAATATTCTCTGTTATCTTAAGATTACTACCTACATTAATGTTTATCGCCAGTTTAAGTGCTCAGTAATGAATTACTTTAATTACGTACGGTTTAAGTAGAGTTTTTACTGTATGCCTTCCTCTACATTCAATGTATATTAAACTTAACAATTATTCTGATATAAATTGCATGTTAATACTGATTAATTTCAAGTTAAACTGTTTTTACATTCAAATGTTAATACTTTTAATTCAAAATTATGTTACAAAATGTATTTACTATGTTCCTGTTTATAATGTTCAAAATTAGACAAATGTTTTGCAAAAATTACAAAGTTACATAAAAAATAAAGTTCCATTTTAAAAATATATACTTTCAAGGTTATTGCTTACATATATTTTAAACTTCATGTTAAAATTTGGTACGTTTAAAAAAGTCTTTTTACTTTTTACTTTTATATGCATTCTATGTATATTAAAGTGAACAATTCTTCAGATACAAATTTCATTTTAAAAAACCATTACATCAACATTTTACAAAAATACATGTTCATATCACAATACTTACAAGGGTCAAAAATATATTTAAATAACTAAACAACTTCACAAACATATACATCACATTGCCGTCATTTTTTGACGGGCAAGTCGCTAGTATAATAATAATAATAATATGTGACATATACATCAGGTACAGTGTATATAATAATAATATGTGACATATACATCAGGTACATTGTATATAATAATAATAATATGTGACATATACATCAGGTACATTGTATATAATAATAATATGTG